>CAUYQG010086233.1:0-10091 GCA_963574415.1 Tarsius wallacei
TTGTAATAAAGCCACAGAAATTAAAGTTTATCATTTAAGTTATGCTAATAACTTCAGGCCTTGTAGCTTTTGTACAAAAGATAAATCAGCCACTACCTATAATTGTCAAAATGTATGCCTGACTTTATTCCTTTTATTGAGCCAGAATCCAGTAATTTCATGCCCACATAACGGTCAGGCAAGAATTCCAGCCAGTGCCTGCAAACAATGCCACTGCTGAAACAAATCTGGACGCCTCAAGTCAGACAGGGAGAGATTTTTGATCTCTGGCAAGGCAGGACTGCGCCCATTATCAGCTCTGAAGAAATTACAGAAGACGGACCTTCACCCCTCAGCACCCCAAATGATAATGGGATTGAAAAATCTCTAAAGAATAAGTAATTGAGGCAGGGTAGCTAGCACAGGCTAGACATAAATAAATTTCCTATAGGTAGGTTTTAAAAGGCGTTCAAACGTTTCTACTGCAGGCCAAGTGGCAACCTATCCCACCCCTTGGCAAATCCAGGGAAAACTTCATCAGATGTAGAACTAGGACAGTACAATCTTTCAATTTGCAGTTTAGCATAACAATCACTAGAAATCCTTTGGAGACACGAGTAAACTAAACATAGGTATTTGGTGTTGCATCACTCAGGAGCCAAGTCCCTGAAATGGGATTCATTAAAACTTTGAAATTGTTTAACAGTAGGCCTTTTCCTATACCTCTGAAGGAAATGGGGCCACAGACATAAATGCTCATAAGAAAATGTGTTGTCCATTTGGGACAAGTTTTTAATCACAATTTAAGCTTATTTCCCTGGACACTTCTTGGACTATGAAAAACTCAAACATCCCAGGGGAGTAAGTGCTGCTAAAAATTGAAGAAAGAAAGGACCCAACCAACAACTGTAAGAAAAAAAAGGACCCTAAGGGTGGTCCTGTTCCTATACTAGCCTATAGAATTTAAATACCTAACTTCTCTATCATGATGAAACCCCTCTATGAAGCCTCAAAGGGGGGTGAACAGAAGCCCCTGCTATGGGACAAGACCCCAAAACAGGCCTTTGAATAAAATAAACAGGCCCCTCGCCTTTTGAAATTATTTATGGGCTGCCACCCCCTCTTGTTAAGGGCATACGGGAAGACTTAAAGGAATTAGGAAGTCTTGCCCTAAAACAGAAAATGCAAGCCTCAGGTTCAGTCCTAAATGCCATCCATTGTCAAGTCAAAGAACAGTTGCCAATTAGTTTCACTACCGATGCCCATTCTTTTAAGCCAGGTAATATGGTATGGGTAAAAGAGTGAAATCTACAACCTCTAAAGCCCCTCTGGAGGGGGCCACTTACTGTTCTTTTGTTTACTCTGACCGCAGTCAAAGTAGCCAAAGTAGTTCCTCGGATCCATTATAGCAGAATAGGACTGGGAGTGCACTGCAGATTCGGCAACACCCCTTAAGCTGACCGTCCGGAAAGTCAAAATTCCTCAAGCCCTGCTCTAGAAGCCTGAGGATACTTCAAGCCCTGCTTCAGTCACACACCGGAGGCTGACGGATCGACACACCGCAGAAGATTAAGGATTCAGCTTAAGGACTCAGCGGACATTACTGATAAGCCACTGTTTTGCTTTGTCAACCTTTATATTTGCTAAACTGTTTGTCATTTTAATTGCTGTAGAACTAACTTTATTTGGTGTAGAATTAACAGAGTTGAGCATGTTAGAAAAGGGTTTCACTAGCATTCCCATTCTTTCTTATAATAGGAAATGTTCTTATGCTTTTATGTATTTCTGCCTAATTTGGGTGTTTATCACTTCCCTCACACACCCAGCATGTACGTGTATAGAAACTATCTGGCCAGACGTAAGAGTTTTCCATCGTCATTCATCCCAGCCAGGAGTTTGTTCTGGTGGCCAACAAGGGCTGTTTGGTATTGGGCATCTGCTTATGCAACTAAATCTTCTCAATGTACTAAAGAGCTATTTTGGACATATGGAAAGGTTGCATATGCCCAGCTCCCAGCATTATGGAAAGGCACATGTACCATAGGAATAATCCAGTCAGGATTTTTTCTCCTGCCTAACCCAAGGGGGGATGAACTAGGCATTCCCCTTTAAGAAGGCCTCAAAACACGAGATGCTCAATCCCTCGACCAAGTTCCTGATATAGGAGGGACCCAGGTTTGGAGAAATAACAAATGGCCACCCCAGAAAATTATAAATACTTATGGCCCAGCCACATGGGCACAAAATAGGAGTCGGAAATGCTGCATGCCTATTTATATATGCTAAATCACATTATCAGGTTACAAACTGTCTTAGAAATTATAACTAATCAAACAGCCATGGCTTTTGAGCTCACTGCTCAGCAGCAAGTCCAAATGAGCACAGCTATTTATCAAAACCGCTTAGTTTTGAACCACCTGCTAGCGGAAAAAGAAAAAAGTATGTGGTAAATTTAATAGCTCTGATTGTTGTTTGCAAATAAATAATAATGATAAAGTTATAACTGATATAGCCACCAATGTTAGAAAACTTGCCCATGTCCCGGTGCAAAAATGGCAAGGCGTAAAAATTGGCAATTGGTTTAAAAACATGTTCTCGGGTCTGGGAGGATTTAAGTATATTATTGAATCTGTAGTCCTATTGGTGGGATCTTGTCTTATCCTCCCTTGCATAGCCCCAATAATTATAAACGCCATTTCTAAGTTTGTGGAAACAGTTGTTAAATGAAAAACTGTGGCCCATATAATGTTAATGCACCAAATTAAGAATAATAATGCTTTAACTCTATAAAAGATCAAGCATCAAGGGGGGAATGATGTGGCAGAAAGGGGGGTTGGTAGCAATTAAAGGTATTTCCTTTTGAAAGCCAAACAGCAAGCTCTAAAGACCCGTCAGACTGGTCTTGTTTGAAAAGTCCAAATGGCTAGAGACTGATGGCTCTCATGGAAATGCAAAAGAATAACTAATTCACAGACTTATCCAAAACCCCTCTTCTGAAGTTGACAGTTTACAACCCTGCAGTTCCTGGAAACCCTTTGTTCTTTGAAAGATCTGATTTTCCTGAACACCACCTTGTAAATTCCAAAGGAGATGTGTAATCACTCAACACAACCCCCCTCCCTTACCTAAATGAAGGTATAAGACCCCCGCTTGTCCTGTTCTGCGGGGCTCGATTTGAATGCATTAGCTCCTCGAGCCTGCTGGGCTGGCCAATGTAATAAAGTGCCACTTCCTATAATAGTCACGGTGTCACAATCTGTCTGTCTTCCCGCTACAATACCAGCCAGAAGCTTGCTCCTAGGTGACCTGGAGCTGGGCTTGGACTTCAGACAGTCTCTGGGGGGTGCTTCCTCCTCCTCCAGATAGGTTCTCCTTGCACTGATATGATCTTCAAGTAGTAAAATAAAGGTTCAGTCTGTTCCCCCAAAGAGACTGTGGATATGTGTGTATCAAAGTAAGAGGAAGAGGGCACTTGAAATGACAGCCTCATAAAAGGTGCTCCCTGCAGGCACCAAGGATGGTCATTTGCCTTCCCTGGCTTCCTTCTCAGGTGCCCTCAAGAGAACCTTGCCAAATGGTCCCAAGGAACTCACATTTTAATACAATACAGGCCAGTGGATCACACTCTGCTAGGCACAGATCCCAGGGGTACCTAGGAGTGACTACTGGGTACTAGCATGTTAACTGAAGCCCCGATGTTTCCTGTACAGGGAACAACTAGCAAGTCTTACACATTTATATTCAACTCTTTTTATTGATTTATTTTTAGATTAGAAAATATAATTTATTTAAAAACTAAATTAGAAAGAGAAAGAGAGAAACAGGAGATTCACCTTCCCAAGATAGGGGAGGGAGCCAAAGCTTAAGAAAACAAGACCTGGTCATAGCTTAAAGAGCACATGGCCACACCATAGCTTAGCAAGGCAATGGCCTCAACTCTTTTTCTTTTAATGACATTTTATTTATTTACTTATTTATTGTTTGAGTCTGAATCTCACTCTGTCACCCAGGCTGGAGTTCAGGGACATGATCATGGCTCACCTCAGCCTCGATCTCCTGGGTTCAGGCAATCTTTCTGCCTCAGCCCCCTCACCCCCCCCCCCCCCAGTAGCTGGGACTACAGGTGCGCACCACCATGCCCAGCTACTTTTTCTTTTTGATTTTTTATAGAGATGAGTTCTCCCTGTGTTGCTCAGGCTGGTCTCAAATTCCTGAGCTCATCCTGCCTCAGCCTCTCACAGTGCTGGGATTATAGGCATGAGCCATCATGCCAGGCTTCAACTCTTTCAATTCTGCTTATTACATGAATGTTTATTGTGTATTTCTTTGATGTCAGCACCACACAGCAAACTGAAGGCGTCATGGTGAGGCCAGGTGGTAGCCATCCTTAAGGGGCACACGAAACGGAATGGAAGCTGTTTTCAGAACTTCTGCTGTGCTGGGAGCTTGGTCTCTTGCCTCCAGCAATAGGCGGTCCTTTTAGAGGTGGGTGTGGAACGTTCTGAAATGAGAGTGTCAGGAAGTACTCCATACTCAGCTGTTGAGTTTCCACAAAGCCTCTGAGAATTGGTGGCCATTATATAGACTGGATTGTCACTTGTGGAATGGGAGAAATCACTTAAGTGGAGAAAAATTCTCAGACAAATATGAAGACTCACTGGAAATCTTGACATGCTCTGGTGTCAATATGATCTCCACAAATCATGAAAGGAGAGTTATCAATAGGGCTGTAGCTGCGTAGCGGGAAGATAGAGAGGTCGTGACACCGAGACTATTATAGGAAGTGGCAACTTTATTACGCCGGCAGGCTCAATGGGCTAACGCTTTCAGGTCGAGCCCCCCAGAACGGGAGAAGAGGGGTCTCATACCTTTGTTTAGGTAAGGGAGGGGGTCCTGTTGAGCAATTACACATGTTCTTTGGAATTTACAAGGTTGTGTTCAGAAAAATCAGATCTGTCAAAGAACAAATGGTCTCCAGGAAATGCAGGGCAAGCAGGGGCTAAAACTGATAAGGAGAGCAGTTGTGAATTAGGTACTCTTTCTTTTGCATTTCCATGAGAGCTATCAGTCTCTGGTCATTTGGCTTTTTTTTTTTTTTTTTTAGTTGGAGTCTCACTCTGTCTCCCAGACTGGAGTGCAGTGGCCACTCCCAGCCACCGCAGCCTCGACCTGCTGGGCTCCTGCCTCAGCCTTTCAAGTGGCTGGAACTACAGGTGCACGCTACCACAGCCGGCTAATTTTTTGATTTATTGTAGAGATGAGGTCTAGATTACCTAGGCGGGTCTCGAACCAGCGGGGCCATGTCGTTTGAAAAAGGCCAAATGGCCAGAGACTGATGGCTCTCATGGAAATGCAAAAGAAAGAGTACCTAATTCACAACTGCTCTCCTTATCAGTTACAGCCCCTGCTGGCCCTGCATTTCCTGGAGACCATTAGTTCTTTGAAAGGTCTGATTTTTCTGAACACAACCTTGTAAATTCCAAAGGGAATGTGTAATCGCTCAACACGACCCCCTCCCTTACCTAAACAAAGGTATAAGACCCCACTTCTCCCGTTCTGGGGGGCTCGACCTGGAAGCGTTAGCCCGTCGAGCCCGCCGGCGTAATCAAGTTGCCACTTCCTATAATAGTCTGGGTGTCACGGCCTCTTTGTTTTCCCACTACAGAATGGCAAAATGGACATTAGAGACTCAGAAGGGGCAAGGTGGAAAGGGGAGAGGAATGAAAAATCACCTATCAGGTGCAATGTGCACAGGTAGGGGTGATGGGTATACTTAAAGCTCAGATTTCTTCATTAATATACAATTCATTTGTACCCCTAAAGCTATTGGAATAAAACAAACAAACAAATACACACATCGGCATGTATGTGAAGCTAGTGATGTGCCCATATTACCTTCTGAAATCTGAAGGGAAACAGCCTATATCTACCACGTTGGCTGCTTCGATTCAACAACCTTCCTCTTTGTGAATGTTTTCTTGGTAACAGTATTTAACCATCTGCTTAGCTCACATTTAAATTATTAAATAAATCTACAAAGTAGTGACATCTTACTTGATTGATGACTTGGCTTTTGTGCTTAATGATTCTTTAGTGTGGGGTATATCGTGAACACTATCTGAGCTCCCCTTTATTCCAGAGTTCTTTGGAACTTACTGGCTGTATTTTAATCCAGTCAACACAGTGCCGTGATGCGTATCCATCTTCTCCTTCAATTCGTCCTTTGGGTAATAGTGCTGTTCTTTAAGATGGTGACATAATTTGAAATAAGAACCTCTCCCTGGTCTGTGACAATAAAATAAGAAAGTGAACTGCAGTCCTGGATAATGTCAAAGGGAGTATTTTTAGCGTTGTTAAAGTCCTGCTGCTATGAAATGTCTCGGAAATAGCATGGAGTGAACACTGACATCTGTTAACCCTTGGAAAGCTCACCCTCCAGCACCTCCTTTACAGCTCAGCTCGTGGGTGTTTGCAAGGACAAATGGCATGTGAGGGAGAGCCTCCTCTTCAACAGATACCGAAATGTATTTTTCACTTCAATCAAGGAATTATCGACCTGGCTTTCTAGAGTAAAACAGCTGCAGCAAACCTCTAAACAGCTAAAGAAGGTATTTATCCACCACCTAATTGCTAGCCTCTAACCCCAGCCAATTACCAACCAATTACATATGTTCTGACACAGTGACACAAAGCATGTTAGAGCTAGGAAGGTCTTCAGTATCACCCAGTGTAGACTTACCTCTACCTCTAAGATGAGATCACTAACCCCTAGAAAATAAGAATCGACCTGGAATTGTCATATAGCGAGTTAAAGCTTAAGATGAGAACAAACTTACAAATGGAAGCCACTCTCTTTGAATCTACTCTTCACCAGACCACAGCAATATGCAAACACAATATGACTCCAGAAGGTAAGACAGCATTCAGCAAAGCCCTTGAGCTGGGTGGCAGAGCTGACCTAAGGAACAGGGAGAGAGCCCTGGTCTTCTCTACCGGTAGCTGGAATGCTCCATCATGATCCAAGGACCACACTCACAGAGTGGTGCTGATGGGAGAAAAGAGTGGATGGGGGAGGAGGATGGAAGAACTGAGTTGGCTTTGCCATTCACTGTGAACTTGAGTAAGCAGACACCTCTCTGGGCCAATCTCCTCATAGGGTAGGTTACAATGTTATAATTGGATTGATAAACATACAATTAAATAACAGTTGTTGGTTGGATGAAATAATGTCTACGGTGTTGCAGGAACAAATTCCTGATGTTTGGCCCTTCGGAAGCTAACCATCTCCCCCGGCCACAGTCTCAGCAAGGCTGTGGGCTGCTTCCTAATCTAGTTAGTCCCTGGGAGTGTGAGCACATATCAGAGCCCACATTGCATCTATGTGGAACGATGAGCTAGGGGCTACAAACCTCCCAGTGGCGTCTGGTGGAAGAACTGATGATGTGCCTCTTATACCTGGACCACAGCTTGATCCAAAAGCCAGTAATTCACTGGGGGCTTCGGGGAGGCTGAAAGCCATGCCTCCATCTGGAACACTCCCAGCCAATTCCTGCCTTATCCAGCCATTTCCCTGAGTTTCTTGTCCCTGTCGTTAAAGAACACGTACTGTCTTTGGACTGTTCTTGGCAACCTTCCTGACACACCACAGTTCTGTGGCAATGACCAAACAGTGCCTCCCTCTTCCGGCTCTCTGTGAGTGCACTAAGGAGAGAAGAGAAAAGATTTGACATGGGACATAACAGCAAGTTATATATGCTTCATGTGTAAAGAAAATTAAATAACTTATTTATGAAAATAAAAAGTCACTCCATCTAAGAAAGGCGTTTCAGACTTTCAGACAATTTCACTCGGAACTGATTTGTTCTGCATCATGGCAGGCTCTCCAGCAGAGACTCAAGAACAGCTGGTGTGAATGCTGGAGGGAGGAAGACGCATTAGCTGGTAGAGAAGAAAAGAAAGAGAAAAGAGAAAAAAAAGAAAGCCAAGAAAGAATGAACCGTAAAAATGAGCCAACAGCCAGCAAAGAGAAAGCAAGGCTTGCCAAAAGAACCAATTGGATAGATTATATATATTTGCTTGTCATCAGATTTTGGGAACAAGGGTGGCAATACTGAATTCCGGCAGCAGATTGCCACTGCAAGGCACCTACCCACCAAAAGAACAGAGGGCCCCACCTTCCTCCGACTACCAGCAGCTTCTCATGTCCTCTTTGCCAAGAAAATTGTCAAGGTCAGGGTGCAGCAATTTTTCCCATTAAAAGAAATGTTTAGTATACTATGTTTTTGCCAAGCCAGCATCTGTTTCCATGGAAACCTAGGAGACTCTGAAGTCAGCAGCAGCGGCAAACCCTGGGTCTGATCGACTTTGCCTCTGGCATCAGCTGAAGGCAAACATCACAGGGTCTCGGCCTGTCTGCCCCACCAGGCCCTGACTCGGGTTTTTGTTAGCGAAACAATTAAGGATTTTACACTTGGACCTGGAAAAACCTTCAACACATTTGTTTAGGCTAACAAGCAGCACACATCATTTTAGTGTCCTTTATGCGGCAACAAGTGTGGAAAGAGACACACAGAGTGAGGATGGCCTGGAGTGGACGGGTGGGAACCAGTCCTCGTGTCCACGGAAAAGGAAGGCCATGTTGCAGGCATCTGCCACATACTAGCAGCACTGGGAAGCGACAGACCGTGGTGGCTGAGAGCGGGTCTCCGGGTTCATGCGTTCTGCCGCTCTGCAGCTCTGTGGCCCCAGTGTGTGTCGGGGTCGGTGCACCTTGGTGAGGTCACAGTGAGAAGCAAAACAAGCCTGACTGCATCCGAGTTAATGCAGGGGACAGACACAATGAATCACAGGGCAATACTCAGAGTTGCACGCTGCGGTAAGCATTAACAAGGACACGTGCAGGTGCCACGAGAGACCTGGACAAGGTGTGGACGTGAGAGCGGGTGAGTGCAGTGAGCTGATACACGAGAAAAGGAAGGCAGGCTGGAGGAAACCGCCAGGGGATGGGGAGAGACTCCCACACCTCTGTGTGAGCCGGAACAAGTTGCCAGCAACTCAGACACTTGCTTTCCTCAAGGGTGAACAAGAGTTAAGAACAGCATGTCCCTCCCTGGGTGAGGCCCTGAGCTTTGCACACAGCATCACACGAACCCCTGCGCCTGCCTTCTGAAAGTAGGAGGGTGGGTCACACCTCAAAGCACCCTTCCAACTCCAAGATCTGATGTCTCAATCCACAAAGCTGGTTCTCGCTTTGCATACTTAATAGGCAGCACACTCTGACCTAGATGTTGCACTGACGTCTTTAAAGAAGACAAAGAAAAATTCAAAGAAAAAAGCTGTTTATTTCCCCGTATTGTTATGGTAAGGCACTGAGAATGACATGAAGTCTGAAAGTTGTAACCCAGAGGACACAGCCCAGGACAACGGGAGAGGGCTTGGGCTGGTGTTTTATTTGGCCGCTGGGTCACCTGGGACTTCAGCAAGTCCCTTCGCCCTGCAGGACCTCAGCATCCTCCCTGAGCCAAAACGGAGCTGAGGAAGGTGTTCCCGGCAGTATCTCTTTAAGGTGCTTCACTGACTTCTCTGCTGGGCCAAAGTCTCCTTCTCAGTAAAAGGGAGCTCGTCCCAATGCCTTTGTCCTGGGACTGTGGTGGGGTTAAGTCGGGAGATACCAGCGCAGACTCCAGCAGGCTACACCCATGCAGCGCTCCGTGACAGTGCAGCCAAGGCTGATGGTACAGGCGAGCTGCAGATGGGGCAGCCACCCCGGGCTGGCCTTCTCCAAGGAACTTCGAGAAGGCAGGGTTGTGAGACCACAACAACACACCTTCAGGTGAGGGGACACCCTGCTCCTGCCCAGCCAGCCTGGCCCGGAAGCCTGCTCTTCAGACCTCTTCGGACCTTAATAGAAGGAGTGAAAACCAGCCCTGTGCACTGCGAGGTAAACCAAATCTAGTTTTTCTTAAGAGTAAAATGCAGCCGGGCTCGGTGGCTCAGCCTGTAATCCCGCGCCTTTGGGAGGCTGAGGTGAGTGGATTGCCTGAGCCCGCGGGTTCGAGACCCGCCTGGGCAAGTGAGACCTCATCTCTACAATAAATCAAAAAATCAGCCGG
>CAUYQG010086234.1:0-15031 GCA_963574415.1 Tarsius wallacei
TATATCTTCTTTCGAGAAGTATCTATTTTTTTTTTCCTTTCAGCATGTTTGAGTTCTTTGTAGATCCTGGATGTTAGGCTTTTGTCAGATAAACAGTTGGCAAATATTTTTTCCTATTCTGTGGGGTGTCTCCCTGCTCTCCTGATGGTTTCTTTTACTTTGCAGAAACTCGTTAATTTGATGAGGTCCCTCTTGTCTATCTTATTTTTTAAAGTATTGCCCTTTAGGGTTCTGGATAGGAATTTGTTGCCAGTTCCAATTTCCAGAAGGGTATCTCCTGCATTTTCTAAGGTTCTCATAGTTTGAGATTTTACATTTAGATCTTTGATCCATTCAGAGTTAATTTTTGTGTATGGTGATACGTAGGGGTGAATGGCCATCATTAATAAAACAAACAACAACAGATGCTGGCGAGGATGTGGAGAAAAAGGAATGTTTCTACACTGCTGGTGGGAATGCAAACTTGTACAACCTCTCTGGAAAACGGTCTGGAGATTTCTGAAAGAACTAGAAATTAACCTTCCATATGACCCAGCAATTCCCCTGTTGGGAATATACCCAGAGGAACTCAAATTATTCTACAAAAAAGATACCTGCACACGTATGTTTGTTGCAGCTCTATTCACAATAGCAGAAACATGGAACCAATTGTGTTGCTCATCAAAGCTGGACTGGATAAAAAAATGTGGTACATATACAGAATGGAATATTATGCAGCCATAAAGAAGGACAAGTATATGGACTTTGCCACAAGTTGGATGGATTTGGAGTCTATCATACTCAGTGATTTATCACAGAAACAAAGAACTGAGTTCCATATGTTCTCACTCACAAGGTGACCTTGAACAATTATAATGCTATAAGAAAGTGATTGGCAGTAGTAGAAAACTGTCTGGGGATAGGGGGTGGGACTGGCAGTTGAAGGAAACTGCTAGGGGAGGGAGGGACATACCTCATTAACAAGGGTACCTGCATGATCAATGTTTGTATACCTAACCCTGAATTGTACCCCACATCTTTATAACAAATAAATAAATTTAAAAAAAAAGAAAGTCATCTACCCAGGTGTAGAAATTCCTTTCCATGCTTCCAGTGAAAACCTTGATCGGCATTTGCCACCAGGTGTTAGCCTTGCAGACACTGGGCACTCAGAGGTCCCTGCAGACATTTGACTGACCACCCATGCTGCTCCAACAGCTGCAGGAGGAGATTCAGGGACTCCAGACTTCCCTGCTAGAGAGCCAAAGAAAGGTAGTTACCTGGGACGAGCAGATCAGCACCCTCCAAGCCACTCTGAAGCTACAATTCAGGTTCATCATCTCCCAGAAAAGGATGGTAGGTCTGTTCCTCCATTCTTCCCTGCCTTTGTGTCTCTAGGCCTCTTTCCTGAGAGGATCTCCTTGGATTCTTCAGGGCCCATTGGTGCTAGTCTCATCTTTTTAAGGAGAGAGGATTTTTCTAGATGAGGGGCACAAAGTGATGAGGATGCAGCTGCCTCCTTCCTGGCTGAAGATATGCCATCTTGCTTAGGAGGTGCCAGCATACAGGGTCACTGTCACAGCAGAGACCACATAAAGTGCTCAGCACCTCTTCGATACTACTTAAGCCTTCCTACTGCCTCCAAAGTAGGCATCCATCTCCTCCCCATCTTCATTCGACAGATGATGAAACGGGCTGGAGAAGTTTAGTGCCTCACTCAAGTTTACCTGGAGCTCACCATAAGTAACAGGGTGGGATTCAACCATAGGCAGGCAGCTGGAAAATGAGGCTTGTACTCTTTAACAAAGTCCCAGGCATATGTTCATTATTTTAGTTGTTCTTTAAACTTCAATAGCTATGGTGAGCATAAATAATTATGGTCTGGGCTTAAAGTGTACTCATCACCATCACCTGTGCACATTGTACTTGATAGATAATTTTTTGAGTCTCCATTCCTTCTCACTTCCCGTTTCTGAGTTTCCAGTGGCCATTATACCGTTATCTATGTCTTTGCCTCTCCTTGGTTTATCTCCCACTTGTAAGTGAGAACACGCGGTGTTTGGTTTTCTATTCCTGAGTTAGTTCACCTGGGATAATGTTCTGCAATTCTATCCAAGTTGCTCCAAAACACATTATTTCATTCTCTTTGATAGTTGAATAGTATTCCATGGTTTATGTATTCCACATTTTCATTATCCACTGGTCAGTTGATGAGCATTTAGACTGATTCCACATTTTTGCTACTGTGAATTGTGTTGTAATACACATGCAAGCGCAGGTGTCCTTTTTATATACTGACCTGTGGTTCATTGTGTAGATGCCTAGTAGTGGGTCTGCTGGATCTAACAGTAGATGTACTTTTAGTTGATTGAGAAATCTCTATACCGCTTTCCATAGAGGTTGTACTAATTTATATTCCCACCAACAATGTATAAATATTCCTTTTTCTCTGTAATGATGCCAGCATCTTTTGTTTTTTTTTAACTTTTTAAATAATGACTATCCTGATTGGTGTAACATGGTGTTTCATTGTGGTTTTAATTTGCTTCTACCTGACATTTAGTGATGTTGAGCATTTTTTCAGATGTTTGTTGGCCACTTGTACATCCTATTTTGACAGCTGTCTGTTCATGTCGTTTGCCACTCCTTAAGGGGGTTCTTTGCTTTTCTCTTGCTGATTTGAGTTGTTGATAGTTTCTGAATATTAGTCTTTATCAGATGTATAGTTTGAGAATTTTTTCTCCCATTTAAGTACACTTAAAGCCCAGATCAAAATTATTTAATAGGTTGCCTATTTGCTCTGTTGATTATTTCTTTTGCTGTACAGAAGCTTATTTATTTATTTATTTATTATTTTATTATTATTATTTTTTTGAGTTAGAGTCTCACTCTGTCGCCCAGGCTGTAGTGCAGTGACTGCTTCCGGCCACTGTAACCTGAACCTGCTGGGCTCCGGCGATCCTTCCGCCTCAGCCTTCCAAGTAGCTGGAACTACAGGCGCGTGCTACCACGCCCGGCTAATTTCTTTGATTTATTGTAGAGATGAGGTCTCGCCAAGTTGGCCAGGCGGGTCTCGAACCCGCAGGCTCAGGTAATCCACTCACCTCAGCCTCCCAAAGTGCGGGATTACAGACTGAGCCACCGAGCCTGGCTGTAGAAGCTTTTTAGTTCATTAAGTTCCACTTGTTTGTTTATGTTTTAGTTGCATTTGTTTTTGAGGTTTTAGCCATAAATTCTTTGCCTAGGCTGATGTCCAGAAGAGTTTCTCCTAGATTTTCTTCTAGGATTTTTATGTTTTCAGGTCTGACATTGAAGTCTTTAATCCATCTGAGTTAAATTTTTTATATGGGGAGAGATAGGGATCAAGTTTCATTTTTTTGCATGTAGCTATACAGTTTTTCCAGCATCATTTGTTGAATGGGGTGTCCTTTCTCCAGTGTGTGATTTTGTCTGCCTTGTCAAAGATCAGGTTTTTATAGGCATTTGGGCATGTTTCTGGATTCTCTATTCTGTTCCATTGGTCCAATGTTCTGCTCTTGTACCAGTATTATGCTTTTTTGGCTACTACAGGTTAGTAGTATAGTTTGAAGTCAGAAAATGTGATGTCTCCAGCTTTGTTCTTTTTTATTAGAATTGAGTTCGCTATCTTGGCTCTTTTTAGGTTCTATATAAATTTTAGGGTGGTTTTTTCCTAATTATGTAAAAAATGAGACTGGTCGTTTGTTAGAAATTGCATTGAAACTGTAGATTACTTTGGGTAATATGGTCATTTTAGCAATGTCGATTCTTCTAATCCATGAGCATGAATTGTTTCTTCATTTGCTTGTGTCCTCTACAGTTTCATTCATCAGGGTTTTATAATTCTCCTTGATTAAATATGTTCCTATGAATTTGAGCTTTTTGGTTTCTATTTTAAATGGAATTCAATTCTTGATTTGATTCTCAGCTTGGTCACTATTGGTGTATAGCACTGCTACTGATTTGTGTGTGTTGATTTTGTATCCTGAATCTTTACTGAATTCATGTATCTAGTGTAGGAGTCTTTAGGAATCTCTAGGTATAGGATTATATCGGCATACAGTCATAGTTGAATTTTGCCTTTTCAGTTTAGATATCCTTTATTTCTTATTCTTGCCTGATTGCTCTAGCTGGGACTACCAGGACTATGCTGACCAGGAGTGGTGAAAGTGGGCATCCTTGAATTATTCCCATTCTGAGTGGGGATGCATTCAGCTTTTCTCTGTTCAGGATGACATTTGCTGTGAGTTTATTGTATATGGCTTTTATTATTTTGAGGAACGTTTCCTCTATGCTTAGTTTGCTGAGGGTTTTTATTATGAATGGATGCTGGATTTTGTCAAATGCTTTTTCTGCATCTATTGAAATGATCATATGATTTTTGTGTTTTATTTTGTTATATAGTGGATCACATTTACTGACTTGTGTATTCTAAATCACCCTTGCTTCCCTGGAATAAAACCCACTTGGTTTTGGTCATGGTGTATCATTTTTATTTATGTGCTGTTTAAATCAGTTTGCTAATATTTTGTTGAGGATTTTGTCTTCTTTTTTCATAAGGGATATCAGTTTGTAGTTTTCTTTTTATGTTGTGTCTTTTCCTGGCTTTGGAATCAGAGTGATACTGGCTTCATAGTTTGAGTTAGGGTAGAATTCCTCCTCTTCAATCATGTGGGATACCTTCAGTAAAATTGATACCAGTTCTTCTTTGAAGGTCTAGTAGAATTTAGTTGTGAGTCCTTCAGGTCCTGAAGTTTTGTGTGTGTGTGTGTGTGTGTGTGTGTGTGTGTGTGTGTGTTTTCCAGGAGACTTGTAATTACTCTTTTCAGTTTCACTACTAGTTATTGATCTGTTCAGTGTTTCTCTTTCATCTTGCTTCAGAGTCAGAGAGTTAGATATCTTCAACAATTTATTCATTGTTCCTAGATTGTTTAGTTTGTTTTCATAGAGGTGTTCATAACAGTCTCAGATGAACTTTGAATTTACATTGCTTCAGAATAATGTCTCTATTTTCATTTCGAATTAGGTTTTTGAATCTTCTCTCTTCATTTCTTAATCAATGTAGCTAGCAGTCTATCTATTTTGTTTATCTTTTCAGAAAACCAATTTTTTGTTTCATTGATCTTTTGTATTATTATTGTTTTAATTTCAGTTTCATTGAGTTCTGCTCTGGTTCTCATTATTTATTTATTTTTTCTGCTGCTACCCTAGGGTTTGGTTTATTTGGTTTTTTCTAGTTCTTTACGGTGTGGTGTTAGGTTGTCAGTATGCAATTTTTCAGTCTTACTAGTGTAGACCCTTAGTGCTATGAGTTTTCCTCTGAGCACAGATTTGGCTGTGTCTCAGAGGTTTTGATAACTTGTTTCATATTGTCATTCACTTTTAGCTATTTTAAATGTCCTTCTTAGTGTCACTTTTCACCTGAGGGTCATTCAGGAGTTGATTGTTTAACTTCCATGATTTTGTTTGTTTCAGGAGTTCTTCTTGGAATTAATTTCTAATCTTATTCCACTGTGGTCTAAAAAGGTGATTGATATGATTTTGATTTTTTTGAATTTGTTGAGACTTGATTTATGGCCTGTCTTATGGTCTATCTAGGAGAATGTTTCATGTGCGATGAAAAAAAAAATTATATTCTGTAGTTTTGAAATTTAATGTTTATTAAATGTCTATGAGTTCTAGTTGCTCTAGGCTCCAGGTTAACTCCAATGTTTCTTTGTTGACTTTCTGCCTTGAAGATATGTCTATTGCTGTCAGTGGAGTGCTGAAATCTCTCAGTATTATTGTACTGCTGTCTTTCTCTTTTTTCAGGTCTAGTGGTTGTTTCTCAGCTGGGGGTTCTGGTGTTAGGCACCTATATATTTTAAATTGTTATTTCTTATTGGATTGACCTTTTAATCATTATATAATAACTACCTTTGTCTTTATTTACTATTGTAAATTTAAAGTCTGCTGTATATGATATGAGAATGGCTACTGCTGTCCATTATTGGTTTCAATTTGTGTGGAATATTTTCCCCCACCCTTTTACCATAAGTCTATAAGAGTCTTTGTGAAATAAGAGGTTCTTTGAAGGCAGCAAAAATTTGCTTTTGTTTTTGCTTTTAAATCCATTCTTCCAGTCTATACATTTTTAGAGGGGCATTGAGACCATATAAGTTCAGAGGTAATAATGATATGCAGGGTACTGGTTGCTATCTGGTTACTCTATCTATCTATCTATCTATCTATCTATCTATCTATCTATCTATCTATCTATTAATTGTGTTGGTGTTCCATAAAGCCTGTGAGCTTTCTAGTTTCCAGCATTTTTCTACCGGAGTATTTCAGTATTTAGAACTTTGAGTATTTATGGTAGAGCCAGTCTAATGATAAGAAATACCCTGTATTTGCTTGTCTGGGAGAGACTTCATTTAAGAAAGTTAGTTTCATGGGATACACAATTCTTGGTTGATTGTTATTCTATTTGAGGAGTTTGAAGATAAGGCCCAAATCCCTTCAAGCTTGTAGGGTTTCTTTTGAGAAGTCTGCTGTTAGACTGATAGATTTACCTTAGTAAGTTATTTGATGCTTTTGTCTCACTGCTCTTAACATTTTTTCCTTAACATGAACATTGCACAACCAGATGATTATCTGCCTTGGAGATAAACTTTTTGCAATAAATTCTCTGTGGGCTTTTTGGGCTTATTGACCTTGATATTTAGATTTCTTGCAAGGACAGGGAAGTTTTCCTCCACCATTCCCTCAAATACATTCTCCAAATCTGTTGCTTTCTTTTCTTCCTCAGCAACATTTATGATTCTTAGTTTGAAGGTTTTACATAATCTTGGGTTTCTTGCACACATTGTTCCAGTCTCATAATTCTGTTTTTGGTACTGCTGTCTGATTGGGTTAATTCAAAAGCCTTGTCTTCAAGTTCTAAGATTCTTTCTTGCCGGGCTCGGTGGCTCAGCCTATGATCCCGCGCCTTTGGGAGGCTGAGGTGAGTGGATTGCCTGAGCCCGTGGGTTCGAGACCCGCCTGGCCAACTTGGCGAGCCCTCATCTCTACAATAAATCAAAAATTAGCCGGACATGGTAGCACGCACCTGTAGTTCCAGCTACTCGGAAGACTGAGGCAGAGGGATCGCCGGAGCCCAGCAGATCGAGGCTGCGGTGACCGGGAGTGGCCACTGCACTCCAGTCTGGGCGACAGAGTGAGACTCCAACTCAAAAAAAAAAAAAAAAAAGAGAGAGTCTACATATCTGTCCATGCCCCTGCTGCTTTCCCTAACACTCTTTCTCCTCCCATCCCCATATAGCCTCAGCTCTTCACTGCTATGGCCACCTCAGGTCCAGTGTGGAAGCTTCCTCTTACGGTACCCGGACCCTTATTTACCAGTGATTCAGTTGTAAACCTACTGGCTAAAGATAACACCATGACCTAATAGGGCCTAATTTGTATTGTAGCACCAATAAAAATTGCTGCTGGACTTTATTAGCAGCAAAATTATGCCTTTGGGCTCCAGACTCTTTTTCTGTCGACTATCTTCAGTATGGTGACTCTTGTTGCCAACATGACTCTCAGAATTCCAAGCATTCTGCCATAGACCCACCCACACAACCGTATTTGGTAGAAAATGCTGATGAAAAAAGGCCTCTTATCAAGACTTCTGCTTATCTATATATTTTGGTCAAAGATGTTTCTTCTGGGCAACGACAGCTTCAAGGAAGACTGAGAAAGTGAGCAATTAGTTTCACAAATTCTAGCATAGAGGTAGGCAAAGAAAAAAACTGTTGAGGTTGATGTTGGATGAATCCTGTGTCACTATGTGCCATGATGGGTAATGAATGCCACCTAAGCTTAGGCAGAAGATGGCATTTGTCATGAGGTGCAACACGGTTGCCCAAAATCTGAGCAGGCTTGTGCATAATGTTTACCTATTCCAAAGAAGTCAACAGGAGATCCAGCAGGGAGAGACACTGATTTATTAAAACCTATGGGAGGCACTGATGGCGGCAGGTTGGTGAAGAAGCCACAGCTCAGGGCAGTAGAGCAAGCAGTTTTATAATCAAAGCAAGTTAATTATTCAAATTTCTATATGATGTTTACAGTTACATCGATTAAGAGTGATGACACCACTGTTTTCAGCTTTGCTTGGTCTCCTGCATCCCATGACTCATTACTGGGAATAGGCATACGCTCAGAGACCAGCCTTAGTCAGTGGCTGCTCCCTGAGGGAGGGAGCAGGAAGAAGCCTATATAGGGGGAAACAGTCCATGTCAGACAACACCTTACATAAGGGTAAACAGAACATCTCACAGAGCTTAAGGCAGGGGAGCAGCTGAGTCTGAGAATAAGTTGGAACTGGAGACATGAATATGGCCAGGAATTTTCCTCTTGTGTGCATCTTTGTATCTGTTTCAATTTTCTGTCTTATTCTAAAGACCTGCTTCTGTTTCTTCTCTGTTCCACGTGGCAAAACAAACAAATGAGCTCACCACATAAGCCTAAAATGGGTTACCAACAACCCTTAACTTCACTCATGACCAGTTTAGAATTCTCCGCCAAACTGCAGTTAACTCTGGCCATGATCTCACTATTTACATGTGGCTGCTCTGCCCTCAACCACATGGGAAGGGGAAAGGAGAGTCACTTCTTGGAAAAGGAGGACTGAGCAGACAGTTCTGTGAACATCCACATCAGTCCTCCTGATAGGGAGCATATCTGGCTTCCTTCCTCCCAGGAGGTGTTCTGTTCAGAAGCCCACTTGCAGTAGGAGAGCTTCCACCTTGCTCTGGCTCTTTTCCATGAATTGTAACAATAGTACCGACTGTGTACCTGGCCCACTCTTCCTCCCTGAGGCTCCCTTCTCCAACTCAATCCTTCCTTTAAGAAGGGACATTCTTACCTCCCCAGCTTGAGCACATGGAGCATGCTGCCATCCCTTCTCACACAAGGACATAGGAGTTATGTTGGAGGACTGGGTTGATGCATCTGAGCTAGTTCTCAATGGGTGGCAGGAAATAGTGGCCGTCCCTTCCTCTCCTCTGTGCTAGCCAGGCACATGCTTACAGCAGTGTTTCTGCCGCATCCCCTGCTTGCTGTAACCTGCTGTGTCTCCTCTTTACAGATTGAGACCCCATCCCCAAAGAAGAAGGTGGAGAGTCTGCATGGGGCATCTAATAACAATCCTGGCTGTTGTCTTGAGTTTTTCTCTTCCTTTCCCCTCCCCAACCAATTGACAGGTGGATTGGTGACAACAGCCTGTGAGACGTGATGTCAGCTGGGCAAGGGAGGGCACTTTTGGAACAGACAGGTTACAGCCTGGAGTTTTGGCTCAAGGCTTCCTATGCAGCTGGCAGGTCTTTTTGCCTGGTTGTTCCTCTCTATAGAGGTTGCGGGGTATGGGAAGTATTTGAGGGTCTTGAGAGTGGTGATTCATGGAGCAGGGTTTCAGAGCAGGCTTTTCTCATTCATCATGCCAGCGGTAAGGCCTCAGAGTAGCCAGTGACCTTCACCTTGTTCCAGTGTGTAGCAAGTTGATACCACAGCTATGTAATGTGTACCATTTGGTATATACCCTCTCTCCTCCTGGGGACTCTGGTGTGGGACTGCTGCAGGCATCTCTTGTCATGGAGTGAAGGTGCAGGCATCTAGGGGTGGCCAGCAACACAAAGGAGATGGTCCTTCTTGGAGGGCCCTTGGAGCCCTTAGGAAGCCTAGTCCTTTACATTCAACCCTAGGTGCCCCGTGCTAAGCCTTAGCCACATTTCTTCCTTCTCATGCAAGCTCACATCTCTTCCCATGCCCTAACCTGGACAAGACACATATTTCTCAGTCTTTCAGCAAGTTCAGAGAGGCACTACTGCTGGGTACCTCAACTTTCAGAGGGCTGGATTTGGAACAGTGTCATTTAAGAACAGCTGTAAAAGCAACAACAACAAAAAGAACAGCTGCGTGCCCACGCATCCTCTAGCACTTCAGATTCATTGCATCCAGACATTGGCCCCAAGATAGAA
The DNA here is from genome assembly GCA_963574415.1 of Tarsius wallacei. Lineage (NCBI taxonomy): Eukaryota > Metazoa > Chordata > Mammalia > Primates > Tarsiidae > Tarsius > Tarsius wallacei. The sequence goes on from CAUYQG010086234.1 coordinate 9,999, forward strand.
TGTGGAAGGTGATGTGATTATTATCATGTTTCTAGATGAGGAGACCGAGGCTTTGAGGGTTCGAGAGCTTACCGTCTCCTGCACAGCTAGCAGAGCTGGCCTGTGGATTCTGATCTTCCTGCTCCAGGTCCTGTGGTTGTGGCTACTGCTCCTTCCTGCCTCTCTTCCATAAAGAGGAACTGACTGGAGGATTTGTTGCTTCTGGCCAGCACTCACCTAGCTCCACTAATTTACATCGAGGATAGGGTCCAGGGCACTGGAGCCGCAAACTGTTCAACCTTTCTTCAGGGACCTGAAAGGGACCAAAGGCTACAGACATGGAAGACACTCCTGAGGGAGGTGGACAAATATTTTCTTTCCTGGTTTTTCAGTGCAGACAACAGATGTGCTGCCCTCATTGTTGTAGAGTTTGTCACTACTTTCCTGAATCTGGACCCCTGAAGCTGGGCTGGAGAGAAATAAGGACACAAAATGCTATTTCTGAAGCACCCTACCTGCTGGGTATGTTACCCATAGGCACAACATGTAATCTGCTGACTCAGTGAGGGGGAAACCCAGGCTCAGAGAGGGTTGATGGTTTGCTTAGAGTCACAGCACTAGCAGGTAGCTGAGCCAGGGTTTGGAACATCATCTGATTCAAGGCCACCCCATGCCTCTAACCTGTGACCATCCAGAGCAGCTGGATAACTCACTGTACTGACGAGAATGAGGCCTTTGCTGTTTTATTCTGCACTGTGAGTGTGCTGTGGACAGATCACACCAGGCCCAACTAAGGTGCAGGCGTATACCTGGTTCCCTTCTCTGAGCACTGGGGACCTGCCATTTCATTCACCCGACTCAGTGACGGATAAGGAGAGATTCACAGATTTCTCAACCAAAAGTAGCCAAAGAAATGAAAAGAAAGGTGAAACATAAGGAAATGCTTCCTGACTGCAAGGAGCTTCATGGACACTCAGGGAGAGGAGGGTCCAGGGAAAGATGGGAGTGCTGACTAGGAACCTGCTGACCAGGGCCTGCCCACTCCAGCGAGGCTGCGATGTGACGATTCCAGTTACCCAGCAGACATACCAGGAAAGGCCTTGACTGTGTCCTCAAAGAGTTCCTCAGGGAGATTTTATTTTACATATATATATATACACATATGTACATATGTATACATATGTTTGTGTATGTATATATAAAGAGCAATCTACTCCATGTACTTGAAAAGAATGACAATAGTATAAGAGGGTGTCCAGTGAGAAGTAGGTCTCCCTCCTGGCCAGCTCTCCAGCTTCCTTTTCAGAAGTTCCACTGTGGATGGTTTTCACATGTCCTCGTGTGATACATGAGGACATGGGCAAACACAAGGACACGTCTGTTCCCATCCTTTTCTTTCCCAAATGCGAACAACCTGCACACACTGTACTGCAGTTGGTTACATTGCCAAAATACTTGGGAGATAATTCCCATTCCCTTGATTTAGAATTGCTTCATGATTTCTTGAGGACTTTGCAGTCTTCATGGGACAGATGAACCCAAACGTACTTAACCAGTCCTTTACTACCCACACCCGAGAGCATTTAACCACAACATAGAGGTGTAAGATTAGAATGACACATGACTTGAGAGAAGGTATCTGTTGAGTTCTGAAAGGTTCTCAAGCAGGACTAATCGAATCCTTAAGCATGGATTGCAGAGCTCTGGAGCAGAGGGGGCTGAGATGTGGGTCAGAGAAGACCCTGTCCTGCCCCTGTTGCTACACTAGAGGTTCCACTTTCTTGTCACACTGTGCTGTGCCCCTTCATGGGCTGGGCTCCCCCTTCCCTTCTCGGACCAGCAGCATCACTTGGGAACTTGAGAGAAACACAAATCGGTGCATTCTCAGGCCCCATCCCAAACTGAAGCAGAGGGTCTGGTGCGGAACCCAGTAGTATATGTTTCACACACTGTCTAGGGCACTGATTCTTGCCCAAGTGTGAGAAAAGAATCACATGGGAAGCTTGTAACTGTCTGGAGGACCATGCTGCACTCCATACGAACTGAAGCAGGACTTGGAAAGGATGGGTTTCAAGCAAGACTAGAATCAAGTCTTCCCATGTGATTCCAACATGCAGCTAAGGTTGAGGCTTATGTCCAAGTGCAAATGTGATTGAGCAGAATCACCTGGGGTTGGCAGGTGGGAATGGTGGTAGGGGGTACTTGTTGTGATATCTAACTCAGTAGGTTTGGAGTAAGAGCTGAGGATCTGCGTATCTCATAAGTTCCTAGGGCCAATGTTTGGGCTCACATGGGAGGACTCCTATCCCAGTACAATGGTTTATCAGGCTTCACTGTCTCTTAGAATATCTAGAAAGCTTTAAACATCACTCTCAAGGGTTGGGGTCACCCTGAGAGATCCTGTGGCACTTGCCTGGGTGGTTCCAATATGCAACCAGGAAGATTCATTGCCCTTGACTGAACTCCTTGGGAGATGAGGATGGGTCTCTTCTATCCCCAGAATCCAGCACTGGCCTGTGCACGTGCATGCTACTTGCTCAGTGAATATGTACTGAGGAATAAAAGGACTTGGTCCAGCTCTTACCACAGGGGTGCCTGCAGTGGACCTGAAAAACTCTCTAGGAGACCTTCCTTGACTGTGCTAGACTGCCTCTTTTTCAGACTTATCACATTTTGAATTGACAGTTTTAAAGAGTGGTTTGTGGCTCACCTCTATCAGAGTCATCTGGGCATGTCAAGCTGCAGATTCTAGGGCCCTTCCACAGACCTTTGGAACCAGGCTTTCTGGAGAGGGGAGCCAGGGAATTTGAATTTGTTACCCATGCCCAGGCAATTTTCATGTATGATGCAATTATAAGGAAAAGTCCTGACCAAAATAGTAAACTTGAAGGAGCAAGGATCTGTCTATCTTGTCTACCTTAATCGCCAGACTAGCATCGAGCCTGGCATGACAGAGGAGAGCATCAGGTAGGCTAGGATTAGGCTGGAACTGGAAGTAGGAGGGCCTGGCATCTGGGATCAGACTGGAGCCCAGGGAACAAGCTGCTGCCAGGGTTCAAGTGCAAGCCGAAAAGTCCTGTGTTAACCTGTGGCAGGACTAACTGAGCCCAGATCTTAGAGGTTTAGACTAGAGGGGAAGATAATGCCGAAGGTGAGTGGAGCGTCCAAGCCACAAGTACCCAGGAGCACAAACAGCCCAACTTCTTACCTATGAATGGACACTTGGGAGGGGTGAGGGTAGGTGTCCCTGGGCTCACAGGCAGCAGACCAAGGTCACCACTGGCTTGACAGGCACAGTGTTGTTCTGGGAATGGAAGACACAGATGCCCAGGCTGACCTGGATGATGATCTTGTACTATAGAACTGGGAGACTCCTGGAATACTGAGCAGAAGGTGCTGGCAGCCCCAAGGCCTGACTGCGCCTTGTGGATAAAAATCAGGAAAATCCTGGAGAAGGACTGGGAAGACAGGCTGGACAGCTTGGGGGTTGAGAGAGTAAGTGGCAGTGACACTGTTTGAAGGGTTGACAAATACTATTTAGACACAAGGTGTTCTCCTGCTGACAAATGACAGATGGTTTTTACATGGTAAATACCATCTCAGATCTGTTCCAAACTGGGCTCTTTTGGTGGCCGGAAAGGGAAAACCACACAACTTTCACCCTCACCTCATAGCAGCAGTATGTTCCCTTCTCTCTGTTTCTTGCAGTGATCTCTCAAGATTGGCCCTACTTGGCCAGTGATGCCACTCGAGTCCTGACTGTTCAGTATTCTTCTCTCATTGAGTCTTCATTCTGTGCCTCTAATGGCATCTGTCAGAAAACATTCAGTGGGCTGAATCTTGCCTATGAACACTTTTCCTTGGGCATGTGTCTATCTCCAAGTCCATCATCTGTGACACAGGTGGCCATGCCCCTGTGGTGGGTGACTGTGGCTGGCCAGGCACTGAGAGCTATGTTTGTTACCAATTAGTATGTGAAGGCCATTGTGCTAAATCAGATCATGGGTGTTATTGTTGGAGGCACCAATAAAATCTATTATTAGATGAAAACACACTTGTTATCAAAGTAGCCAAGCATCATCACCTCATTGAAAATACTATTTGCATTTAGGTCTTTGAACCATTTAGAGTTGATTTTTGGGTATGATGATAGGTAGGGGTCCTGTTTCAATCTTCAGCATGTGGTCAGCCAGTTTTCCCAGCACCATTTACTGAACAGGTTCTCCTCTCCCCAGTGGTTGTTGGTGGAGGCTTTGCCGAAGATGAGTTGGTTGAGAAATTGAACTTTTGCTTCCAGAATCTCTATTCTGTTCCATTGGTCCATTTGCCTGTACTTGTACCAATACCAGGCTGTTTTAATTACTTTTTTCTTATAGTAATGTTTAAAGTCTGGAAGTGTGATACCTCCCACTTTGTTTTTGTTTTTGTTTTTTTTGCTAAGGATTGTTTTGGCTATTTGTGGTCATTTATGTTTTCATATGAATTTCAGTATTGTCATTTCCAGGTCTAGAATAATGATGTTGGTAATTTAATGAGTATTGTGTTGAATCTGTAGATTGTCTTTGGTAGGAAGAACATCTTAACAATGTTAATTCTTCCTATTCATTTGTTTGTGTCTTCTTGGATTTCTTTAAGCAGTATTTTGTAGTTTTCATTATAAAGGTATTTCACGTCTCTGGTTAGGAAGATGCCAAGGTATTTCATGTTTTGTGTGGCTATTGTGAATGTGATTGTGCCTTTTATTTGTTTATCTGCCTGTTTGTTGTTGGTGTATAAGAATGCCACTGTCTTTTGCACATTTATTTTGTACCCCAAGACTTTGCCAAAATCCTTTATCTGTGCAAGGAGTTTTTGACAGATTTCTTGCACACATATGTTTATTGCAGCACTATTCACAATGGTAAAAAACACGGAACCAATCATGCTACCCATCAAAACTGGACTGGATTTTAAAAAATGTGGTGCATATACATGATGGAATATTATGCAGCCATAAAGAAGGACAAACATGTGGACTTTGCAGCAATTTGGATGGATTTAGAGTCTATAATACT
>CAUYQG010086243.1:0-10840 GCA_963574415.1 Tarsius wallacei
ATTTTCTTATTCCTAGTTGACTTTATTGTAAGAATACAGCATAGAATACACAAGACATAAAAAATACATGCTAATGGACTGTTTATGTTATTGTAAGGCTTCCAGTCAACCGTGGGCTATTACTGGTTACATTTTGGGGGACTTTTTACTGCACAGTGGTGGGACAGGGGGTGGCAAATTTAACCCCTCTATTGTTCAAGGGTAAATTGTTTATACTTTATATATACACATATACACATGTTCCTCTCTTTTTTTTTTTTTTTATTTGTTTGGGTTGGAGTCTCACTCTGTCGCCCAGACTGCAGTGCAGTGGCCGCTCCTGGCCACCGCAGCTTCGACCTCCTGGGCTCCGGCGATCCTTCCCCCTCAGCTTTCCGAGTAGCAGGAATTACAGGCACGCGCTACCACGCCTGGCTGATTTTTTGATTTATTGTAGAGATGAGGTCTCGCCAATTTGCCCAGGCGGGTCTCGAACCCGCGGGCTCAGGCAATCCACTCACCTCAGCCTCCCAAAGCGCGGGATTACAGGCTGAGCCACTGAACCCAGCTAGCTCTATCTTTAATAGTCTCATATAGAATAGCATCCTCTCCTCAGTTATGATATTATAATTCTAGTTATAAAAATTATTTATTTTGTCTAACTCAGCACTAATTGTAAAACAAGCAACAGAATTCAAATCCTGAAGGATCTATCAGTTGTGTACCTCAGTGTTTAATCATTACCTCACCTTCTTTTTTATGTGTTGACTAAATCTGTCATATTGCAGATTGTATTTTCAGTGGCATTATTAAAAAAATTAAAAGGTTTTAGTCTTTTTGCATAACAAGTTTAATAAGCTTGAAAGCCATTTTTTATATAAAGCTCAATTGTAAATTCAGTGAAAAATCTACCAAATCACTATTTTAGTGCTATTGATACAATTAGTTAATTGAATTTCTCATTTTTAATCAATTTTTTGATGTGTATAGACGTAGTCCAAGTCAACGACTTAGCTCTCTTATCTACATGGTAAATAAGTAAAATAGAATTTATAAAATAAGTTTTCTTAAGGAATCTCAGACTGTTCCCCCAATATGCCCACATTCCCTGATAGAACATTCTGCACACAACATAGAGGCTTAAATTGATGAGAAACCCAGGTTGCTGGGTTAAGTTCTAAGGTGAAGAAACATAAAGGTTTTTTTTTTTTAATCTGGTGGATGATTAACATGAAAATATTTTCAGCCTTCTTCTGGAACAGCAGACACTGGGCACTGCTGAAGGAGGGAGGGAGGGAGAGAGTGAAGGGGCATACAACCACCCATTGGGTGCCATGTCCACTACTGAGGGGTGGGCAGAGAGCTTGCAAGAACCCAAACCTTACCTTCATGCAATTTGCTTATGTAGCAAACCCTCACACACACCCCACAACTATAAAATATATATTTTAAAAAAGCTAACTAGATAAATAAGCTAAAAAAATCCAGGTGTATTTTCACAAAGGCTTTAATAAAAGGTTGTTAGAAGTAATAAAAATATTTACCTTAAAAATTGAGCTGAAATAGCATCTTTTTCCACACAAAATCTTTTCTTATTTCTCCAAATTTAATCTCTCACTTTTCAAACACAATCACCTCCAAGCATATGGTTGATGTTTTCTATGATATTTATCACAGTTACTTTACATTTCAGTTATGTGTCTATTTCTTCCTCCCTTTCCTAAGCACAGCGATGGCAGAATCTTTGCTTTATTTATTTTTTCTGTCTATTCAATACCTAGTGCTATTTAGACCTCACCTAGATTCTGTTGAATTGGTTTAGATTTCCCTTACTGTGAATGCAAAATTTTGTGAATAAAGAACTTGGGATTTTCAAAAAAAAAAGAAAAAAAGAAAGAAAAGAAAAAGAATATTTTCAGTCTTCTCATATTTGATTTTGGCTTAAAACTTCCTCATTTTCTTCGCAGAATTTATCACCACTACCTTTTTGTTTTTTGTCCTTCTCCTCCATTATTTTAAAGCTCTATAAGGATAGAGGTTATGTTCTTATGTTTAGTAGAATATATCCAGTATCTTTTGTAGAGCCTAAACATGATACATCTTCCATAACTAGCTGCTGGATGCATGAACAAATACCTCAAAACACACAGAAATGGGTGATTACAGCTTAGATTACCCTTCTTAGCTGAGTGGATGAAGCTGGAAGAAACCCACGACACTTGAAATTACGCTGAGTGCTGGTTATGGTTGAAAATCACTCACAAACTAAAAGCAGAGACTCCAAGTCCACATCGGTTTTCTCCAGTTTGTGATGTCTGAATGAGGATTTGTTTGGGGAACCAGTAACACCTGCTTTCCTATTTACTCGCTCTCTGCTTTCCTCTCCTAATGAGGCAATATAGTAAGCACCTGGCTTACTGTAGGCCAAACAGACTGTCCACTACTTACTTGTTATTTGTTTTCAGCAGACATACTCCATCAGGCTCACAGTTCATGTTGTGAGTGTGGCATGTTTATATTTTAAGGATAAATAGTCTTTTAAATGTGCTACATGTGCAGCTTTTAGGCTCACTTCAGTAGCAAGAAACAGGTCAGATAAGATGAAAAGTAATTAGACAACAAATTCAGAAATTCTGTCTTAAGAATAGGCTATCAGTGAAAAGGTTGCAAGAAATTCCTCAGCAATAAAACCACATCCCTGAGCGCCTCAGCACAGAATAAAGAATACAGAAACCGATTATAAATAACAAGGATATGATGTGCTTAGTAATGAAACTGAGACGCAGGAGTGACAGGATGTAGTGAAACTGCCCAAGACCAAGACTGGCTCCCCAATTTTATGTGTAAATGAATGAAAGATGCAAACTGTTGCCATTTTGGAGGATAGTGGTTAGAGATAAAAATTTTGTTTTGTTTTTGTTTTTGTTTTTAGGAGAAGAAAAGAAAGTGATTAGAAATTGCTGTGGAGCCATTACCATACTACATTCTGGGGTGGCCATGTGCTCTTTGAGCTATGGCTGTTGCCATGTTTTGGCCCCTTTCCCTACCTTGGGGAGGTGAATCTCCTCTCTCTCTCTCTCTCTAATTTACTTTTTAAGTAAACTATACTATAGTCCCTAATAAAAAAAGAAGAAATTACTGTAGAGAGCTGAGATTCAGGGAAATAAATATATTTAAGAATGATGTCAAGGAAATATTAATATATGATATGCGATGTAACTCCTTTCCTTTGTCATTTTAAGGAAATTTATAGGAAAAAAACCTACATTGCTTTTCAAAATTATTGTTTGATTTGAATTTTCTTTCCAGATGCCATGGCATGTGGTGAGACAGGCTTTAGATATGTACTGGATTAAAAACCAAGTGTGTAGACACATTCAGATGACAGTGTCACAAAGATATTTCAATTTACAAAGTCCAAAATCAAACTTTTCTCTCTGTTCCCTAAGCTGATTGTCCTGTGGTGTTACAGTGGAGGACACTGATGTGAGCAGATGAGCTATGCCAGAGACTGAGCATTGTCCCTCATACCACCTGTCTCCTCACTCACCAAACCAGATAGGTTGATACCATGTATTTCATTCACTAACCAGCTTGGTTAACGCCATATATCTCTTTTGACGCCGTTTTCCTCTATCAGTCCTCACATGAGATCTGTGGAGGCTAAAGTCACTCCATCTTGGGAGTCAATTGGCTGCACTGACTTCTGACTGACTCTGGTTCTGAGAATGCCTTTGAGATTTCCAGTTTTACATGTACCCCTTCCCTGTGGAATATAATATTTGGGTCTGGGGGTAATGTCACAGAGATCTACCTAAGACCATGCATCTGTCCACAAATTCCCCGATAAAATCACTCAATAATGACCAAAAATAAATTATCAAAAACAAAAACAAAAAAAAGAGATTGCTCAGGAATAACAGCATTTGCCATTAAAGGGGTACTCTATATTCAGATGAGCAGAAATAGGAGGTTGACAGTTTTGAGTGAACAGTAGGACATTGTGTGAGAGACAAGATCAGGTCTTCTTCTCGAGACAATCAACAAGTTTAATCCTTTAAAGGCAGACAACCCACCTTAAAGTTTAGACCAGGTTGATGAGTTATTAAAGATCTGGCTGCGTTAGTTGGCAAGCAATCATTGAAAGTTGCCTTCAAAAGCTAACATGTAGAAAGAGATAATAGGGCTATTTAAAACAAACAGGCAGAACACCTTTCTATTATGATTGGAAAAGACAGTGTGACAGATAACCAATTTAAAAAGATTCATTTACCTGTGACTTCTGCATAGTCACAGGTTGTACAGTCATCTGGTTTACTAGATTCCTCAGTAGATAAGTAGTTTTGTTTAATTCTTTTAAGACATTTTCTAATTTAATTTTTTTTTGAGACAGAGTCTCACACTGTCACTCAGGCTAGAGTATAGTGTGAGACCATAGATCATTGCAGCCTTGAACTCCTGGGTTTAAGGGATCCTTCTGCCTCAGCCTCCTGAGTAACTGGAACTACAGGTGTGAGTTACCACAACTGATTAGTTGAAAAATTGTTTTTGTAGAGACAGGATCTTGCTATGTTGCCAAGGCTATTTGCTTAGCTCTTTGAATCTACCAGCTTGTCCTCAAATACTATAGAAATAAATGTATATAATCCTTTAAATCTGTAAAGTACAAAATGCAAGTTTAAAACAAGAAATGAGGCTGAATCATAAATATACTTGTGGTGATAAACTATCATCAAATTTCTTGAGGTACAATCAAAGGCAAACTCATTATGTAGCAATTCAGTGCATTAGGGAAGTATAGAGAGAACCTGGACCATTTATACTGGCAGTTCTATTCTGAGAATTGCTTACTTTGTTTAAATTAACCTCAGGCAATTACCTGGCAATTGATCAAAGTTACTTTTTATTTGCCTGTAGATGCTCTCTTTTCTTGTTGGAGAGGTATATTAAACCACACCTATGGCATATTTATTTATTCATCAAGTTCTTATTGAGTGTCTACTACATGATAGGCATTGTCCTTGGGGCCAGGGAGCCAGAAGGGAGCAAAACAGGGTGGAAAAAAAATCCCTCATTAAATTTACATTCTAATGGGGAAGGCAGACAATTGCAATATATATTAGAATATATTAAGAAGATTATGAAGAATAATAAGGCAGTGAGGGGGACTAGAAAGTTGGAATTTTAGTTGGGCTAGCTGGCCAGGTAAGGCTTTGCTAAGAAGATGACACGTGAGCAAAGACTTAGAGAAGGCAAGGGAGAGAAGTGTTGGATATGGGAGGGGAGAATGATCCAGCTGAGGTGAATGCAGAGGCCCGGAGAGGGAGCACGCAGAACAGCACCAAGGCTGCAATTTGGAGTGAAGGGAGGGAGGGGAGTGTAGTCTGAGCTGTGTTGGGGGAATGGCAGGCAATCATACCATGAAGGCCTATTAAAGACTTTGGTTGTTACTCTGAAGTGGAAAGTTATTGGAAGGTTTGATATATTCTGATTTAGATTTTTACAGAATCATTTTTTCTCTGTTGAGAATAGACTGAAGACAAATTGGTAACTTTTGCAATAATTCAGGCAAGATGATGCTGACTCTGAGGAGGCTGGTGAGTAGTGAAGGAAGTGAAAAGCAGGCAATTCTGGACAGATTTTAAAAACAGAGTCAAAAGGATTTGCTGGCCCAACAAACATGGGATATAAGAAAAAGAGAGGATTATAAAATCCCTTGATAAGTAACTGCAAGCACCTTTGGAAAAAAAAGAAAAAGACAGGAGTCAAGGATGACTGCAAGCTTTCATTCTGAGGCAAATGGAAGCACCAAATTGCCTTATCTATCTATCTATCTATCTATCTATCTATCTATCTATCTATCTATCTATCTATCTATCTATTGTCAGAGTCTCACTCTGTTGCCCACGCTGGAGGGCAGTGGCACGATCACAGCCACTGCAGTCTCAACCTGCTGGACTCAGGCAATCCTTCCTTCTTAGCCTTCCAAGTAGCTGAAACTAGAGGTGTGTACCATCATGCCTGGTCAATTTTTAAAAATTGTAGTGATAAGGTCTCACCAAATTGCCCAGGTTGGTTTTGAACTCCTTGGCTCAGGCAATCCTCTCTCCTTGCCTCCCAAAGTGCTGGGATGACAGGCGTGAGCCACTGCGCCCAGTGCCAAAATGCCATTACTTTAGGTGAATAAGATTGAAGGAGAAGCAGATTTAGAGTGGGAAATCTACAAATTTCAACTTTGGATCTTTCTGTTTGAAATATCCGTAATTTCACATTCAATGAACACATCAAGGAGGCGATAGGATATATGAGTGTAATACTCAGAAGTGATGTTTGGGCTAGAAATAGAAATGTTAAAATCATTAGCATGTAGATGGTATTAAAGCTGTAGAATCAGAAGAGGTTGCTTCATCAAATATTAGTGAAGATGTTAAAGAGATAAGGTCCAAAGACTGATCCTGAGGCATATGAATGTCAGAAGATGGAAATGTCAGAAGAATGAGAAGAAGCAACTAGTGAGGTGCAAGAAGACTCAGGAGATGAAGGTGTTTCCAGAACTGATTAATCTTGCCAAATACTGCTTAGGTGAAATAAGATAAGGACCAAGAACTGACCATTGAATTCAGCGTATTGAGGATATGATGACCTTGACAAGAATAGCTTTGGTGGAGTGGCTGGGGCAAGCTAAATGTTTGTTAGTCAGATAAATGGTCACCTCCAGACTGTTGTTTGAGTCACTCTTTTTCAGGTTAATATCATAACATTTGAAATATTCAAAAGCCTAACCTGTTAATCCAGCTATCCAGATGTCTAACTTTAATTATTTGCCTATAGCATAGAATAAGTGATGATAGTTATGCTAGTATCAATCCCTGTACTAAAAGTCCTATGAGATCAGTCCTATTAACATGTACATTTTAAATAAGAGGAGTCCTAGTTTGCTGAGAATGGCATTGCCTAAATGTCACAGCTGGGATTCGGATCTGCATCTGTCTGGACCCAGAGTCTTAGTTCTTTCCTCCTTTATCTCAAAGCCTTCCCCTAAAACCCAGGAGACCCTCTAGTCATGAATGTCACACTGACTTCTGTGCTAGATGACTCTACATGGCCTTTTGAAGAACATAGTTAGTGGAGCTTATAAGTGAATTTGTCATATATCCTAGAAACAAATTTTAAAAAAGAACACTAGACAATCCTATGGTGAGATTTCTTCTTATCTCTTTCATTTAATCAGTGTGACTCTCATGGCTATTTATACCCATTGAGAAGACGTGAGAGGATGGAATGATTTATAGTTGTGTTCTGTCTCTAAAATAACAAATAACCCTAAAATTTAGTAAAGCTATGCTCACAGAACTTTACTTTTATTAATGACTATAACAGTTTTTAGAGCTTAAGAATCTTTGAAAGTTTTGAAATATTTTTAGGTTTGAAAGTGTTTTTAAAGAATTTTGGCTAACATTTGATAATTAAGTACCTCTCTCGGTCATCTATCTATCGATCTAATCTATATATATATCTGTCATCTCTTTAGAGAACAGATAGATATTAGAATAGAGAGATTAAAGTTCTACAAGAAAAAAAGAAGGAAGGAAGCAGGGAAGTTGAGTGGGAAGGACAGAAAGAAGAAACGAAGAAAAAGAAAAGGGAAAAAAAGACTATAGGTTTTGAATCTTCTACTTTTTATTATTTCTCTAATATTCATAAAACAGTGTAGTATAGAATATCTGAATTACATGAGGGTGGATTTTTGCCCATTAAAAAAATTTTCAATGCTGTAAACTGAGTGACTAAATCAGAGCCTGGCATACAGAAGATTCTTCATAAATATTTGTGAAATGAATTAATGAGTAAATAATTCTGATTTTTATTAAATTTAGATCCTAATAACACAGCAATGATGTTTAAATTGTTACTTCATATAAAGTTATTAGCATCATGTCAAAATAAACCTTTCAAACATAAATTTCAGCACATATTCTTTCTGCATACTTCACGACCTATGGCGTGGTTATCTTCAGACATGAGCTCCTAACTGTTATTCTTCAGTGACTCATATATAGCTCTTCACAATGCAGACTCCAACATTTCTGCAGCTTGTCCCCTGACTCTCTCTCCTTGCCTCCCTCTTCTGAAGCCAAATGGAATGTGTTTCATACCCCTGTGCCTTTTCACACATTTTCCCCGGCTTCAGTCACTGATTTTGCATGCTTAAAAAGTGAAATGCAATCATGCACCGAGTAATGTTTTGGTCAATGACAGACCACATACATGACAGTTCCCTCAGACTATAAAAAATAATTTTCTATTCCTTTTCTATGGTTAGATATACAAATACCATTGCGTTACCATTGCCTGGAGTATTCAGTACAGTAACATGTGGTATAGGTTTGTGGTCTAGGAGCAATAGGAGATACTATATGGCCTAGGTGAATAGTAGGCTATGCCATCTAGGTTTTAAGTCTATAATGTTCACGCAATGACAATCATCTAACAACATATTTCTCAGAATGTACTCCCATCGTTAAGTGATGCATGACTGCATTTAGGTGCAAATATCACAAAACATGTACAGGACTTGTATTCATTTAGAGTCATGCCAGACTGTGATAATTTTTGCTTCATCTGTCAGTTATAATTCAGGAAACTCAAGAGAAAAATTATAATGTGTTACCCTTATTTTTACTCTTTCCATTGTTTTTTCTTCTTGTCTGATATTTCAATAGTTCTTGTATTTTTTGTTTGTCATTTTATTTTAAAGTTGTGGGGTACAAGTCAGGATTGGGGACATAAGTGGTTTAGGTACAGATGACGCTTTGGGCCTGCCATTGGACCTCAATTTCTTATTCTGTTAATTGTATATTTTTATCCTGATCTTTGGTGCTTTGACATCTTGGGGACTTGCTGACCCTGGAGGGACTGTCCCTTCCAGGGCTAGCTAATTCCCAAAGATAGTGAGCAGTTCACCTTTTACATCCAGACAAAACAATCCAGGGCCCATATCCCTGATAACAAATTCTGTCAGGCTCTCACACACTGGCTGACTGTTCACCTTCTCCAAGGCCATGTACCAGACAGCGGGGAATAACTGCATTCGCTAGAACCCACAGAAACTAGCTAACTAGCCAGTGTGGAACTTGCCCACCCAGCCCTTCCACTCCTTCCCTTGGAAACTGCATAGAGTTGCTTTGCCCATACCCCATTCATCTGGTCTCCCCCTCCCTCTCGCCCCACCTACCCCTGTCTCCAGACCCCAGTGCTACTCATCGTGGCCATGCACAGCACATGAAGCCTCCTGTTTCTAGGAATTTGTGAGTGTAAACAACCTCTTGCTTCACAGCAGTCATTTCTCTGTCAGTACATCTTAGCATATCTGACTAAAATAAATCCTGGATACCCTTAAAACATTTATTTAATCATTTCCTTTCTATTTAGAGAACTCCTCTTAGTCGTTCTTTTAAGATAGGTTTACTGCTGATAATTTCTTGAAATTTCCTTCAAGTGAAGATCAAATTAGTTGGCGTATATAGACTGTAATTTGAAGTAGCTGGAATTACAGGAAAATTGTATACTATTTCTCAGTATTTTGTACTAATATCAGACTTATCCTAGAATACTCAGATAAAATAGGATAAAAGATAAAATGTAAACTGTTTGTCTTTTCTTCTACTAAATATGTAAATATTATTTTTGACGAGGTGTGGCTGAAACATTTGATTTGAACTTTATGGTTGTCTTTCTGTTTACCTAATAATAACAGAGCACATGTATCTTAGACAACACAGAAGATCAAAGGGTTCCTTATTTGTCTTCAAAGACAGTAAAGGGAAAAACAGGAAAAGAATATTAGTTAACATTTTCCAACTTTTGAACCTTATTACTATCTTTTAGTGTATTTTTACATTTCACTTTCATGGCTAGTTTAGGACCATTGTATTTTGCTTTAGTAAACAAGAAATGATGAAAGCATTTTCTTGTGTTCTAAAGTAAGCAAAAAATCTTAACTCCACTTAAAAAATGTCTTCTAGGAGACATAAAAACAAAACATTAACAAGTTACAATTTCAGTGAATGACAGAATGTTAGCAAAAGAGAGACTTCTGATGACTTCCTGGTTTGGTTGGGTATTAGAGAAATCTAATAAGGCATGTTAGGTGAGCTGGAGGAGAAAGAGACAAAGATTTAAAATCCAGGTTAATGTTTTCCAAACTGTTTCTTGAGATGTTAACAATCATCTTTCAATAAAAGGATTTTTGTGTATAAAGAAAGGAGAGACACTGGGTTGAACTAAGCATAGGAGTCAGGTTATTTATTTTCTCTGTGACTCTCACTTCTCAGCTTTTTTTTTTTAAATATATAATCAATATTTTTTATTTTGATATTGTGGGGTACAGTTAAGGGTTAGGTATACAAATATGCTTCATTTAGGCACCCTTGTTGATAAGAAGTGTCTCCCTGTCCCCAGACAGATATTGACTACCATTAATCCCATCTCCCTTCCCCTCCACCTCCCCATAGTTTCCCACCACTGTCAGTCCTTTTCTTATAGTATTATGTTGGATGTTCAAGGTCCACTATATGAGTGAGAACTTGTGATACTCAGATCTTTGTTTCTGTGAGAGGTCACTCAGTATTATAGACTCTAGTTCCATCCAGGTTGCTGCAAAATTCATGATTTTGTTCTTTTTTATGGCTGCGTAGTATTCCATTGTGTATATGTACCATATCAGGGAGATGCAAATCAAAACCACACTGAGATACCACCTAACTCCAGTCAGAATGGCAATTATCAATAACTCAAAAAATAACAGTTGCTGGAGAGGGTGTGGTGAAAAGGGAACACTTCTACACTGTTGGTGGGAGTG
>CAUYQG010086244.1:0-14501 GCA_963574415.1 Tarsius wallacei
GATTAATGGTAGTAAATATCTGTCTGGGGATGGGGAGACACCTCTTATCAACAAGGGTGCCTGAACGAAGCATATTTGTATACCTAACCCTTAACTGTACCCCACAATATCATAATAAAAAATATTGAATATAAAAAAAAGAAAGGGATTGGCAGTACTGTGAAACCTCCAGGGGAGGAGGTGGCACATAATATCAGTAAGGGTACATGATCTCAAACCAGGCAAAGTGGGGTTCCAAAGGGAGATCCAAAGTTTCCTGTAAAATGACCACTTATCTACCTAATCCTGAATTGTACCCCACATCTTTAAAATAAATTAATTAAAAATGTCTTTTTTTAAAAAGACAAAACATAGTTTAGCAAACAAAAAATAGAAGAGACCTCAATTAATCCTATTAATGTAACTACCAAAAGCTTACAATAAATACCATTCTTAATTATAAAACACTCAGTTTCCCCTAAGATCAAGAACAAGATAAAGTTGCCTGTTGTTAATGCTTCTATTCAACTTTGTATTAGAGAACCTAGCCAGTGCAAGAAGGCAAGGACAAATAAAATTAGGATTGGAGGCCAGGTGTAATGAATCACACCTGTAATCCCAGCACTTTGGTATGCTGAGGTGGGAGGATGGCTTGAACCCAGGAGCTTGAGACCAGCCTGGGCAACAAAGTGATAATTTGTCTCTACAAAAAATTAGCTGGGCGTGGTAGCATGCCCCTGTGGTCCCAGCTACCTGGGAGGCTGAGGTGAAAGGATCATGTGAACCCAGTAGTTTAAGGCTGCAGTGAACCATGATTGTGACTCTGGAATCCAGACTGGGTAACAAAGTGAGAACTCAACCCAAAAAAGAAGTAAGATTGAAAAGGAAATGACAAAACTGTATTTAATTGTAGACAATATGACCTTGTATCTTTAAAAAATCTATAAATGAAAATATTATATTTAATAAGCGAATTTAGTAAGTCACTGGAAATAAGGTCAATATGCAATAACTAGGATTATTTCCAACCAAAAAACAATAAGAAAATGAAATCTTTATTCTTTAAATATTTTCGAATTTCCATAACTTTAGGGGGTACAAATAGTTTTTGGTTACATGTATAGTGGTGAAGAAGTCTCAAGAAAATAAAATTTTTAAAGGTACTATTCAGAGTAGCATCAAATGACTAGAAATAAATATAATAATATAATATAATAATATGTATAAATATAATAGGTGTACAATCCTTCTACATAGAAAATTTCAAAATTTTTCCCAGAGAAATTAAAATAGAGCTAAATAAGTGGAGGAATAAATTATGTTCAAAGATTGGAAGAGTCACCATTATAAAAATGAATTATAGCTCAATGAAATCCCAATCTAAAATCCAGCAAGCCTTTTTGTAGAAATTGATAAGAAAATCATAAAATTTTATAGAAAATACAAAGGGCTAAGAATAGACAAGACAATGTTGAAGAACAAAATGAAAAACAAATGCTAATGGCTGTCAAGATGTATTATAAAGTTATAGTAATTATGGCAATCTGCTATTGACACAAAAATTGACAAAAAAACGAATGGGTATAATAGACCCATATATCTTCATTTACGACAGTTATATGTAGAGCAATGGGGACAGAACAGTTTTTTATAAATGATTCTGAGTCAATGAAGTATCCAAATTAAGAAAGGATGAGGAAGAAAGAAAGGAAGAAAAGGAAGGAGGAAGAGAGGAAGGGGAAGGGAGGAGTGAGAGAGGGAACACCTTTACTTCTACCTCATACAAAATAAGTCAATTTCAGGTGGATTGTAATTTTAAATACTAAAGGTAAAGCAATAAACCTTCCAGAAAATAACACAGAAAAATATCTTTATGACATTGGAGTAGGCAAAAATTTCTTAAACAGAAAAAAAATACTCACTATCCATAAATTGGACTATGTTAAAAGTAAGAGCTTTTACATAATTAAAAAAGCGGAAATAAATCCATACACCAGGAGAGAATATTTTTCAACACAAACACATGATAAAGGATTAACATTCCAAGTATATTTTTAGAAGAAGAAGAAACAAGGAAGGAAAGAAAGAGATAGACTTCTACAAATCTATAAGAAAAAGACAATACAAGAGAGAAAAAATGGAGTAACTGACTTGAATAAGCATTTCAAAAAAGTAAATATCCAAATAATTGATGAACATAAAAATGCACACAGTTGTATTGGTCTTCAAAAAATGCAAATTCAAACTCCATTATGATACAACTAAACACCCAACAAAACAATTAAAATTTAAAAGACAATATCAAGTGTTGGGAAGGATGTGGAGCAACTGAAATGTTCATATATCGCTTGTGGGAATGTAACTTGGTACAATCACTTTGGGAAACTGACATCTACTAAAGCTAAACATATGCACTCCCTATAACCTAGACATCTCACTCTAAGGTACATAACCAACAGAAGTGAGTATATATGTACACCAAAAGACATGTCAAGATTATTCGAAAAGTTGAACTCAAATAAGTAGAGAGTAGAGTGGTAGTTACTAAAGGCTGAAGAGGAGGGTGGGGTTGAGAGGGAACAGGAGTTGTTGGTCAAAGGAT
Organism: Tarsius wallacei; assembly: GCA_963574415.1. NCBI lineage: Eukaryota > Metazoa > Chordata > Mammalia > Primates > Tarsiidae > Tarsius > Tarsius wallacei. The sequence goes on from CAUYQG010086244.1 coordinate 2,582, forward strand.
ACAAAGTTTCAGTTAGACAGGAGGGATAAGTTTTAAGATCTATTATTGCACAGCAGGGTGACCATGGCCAATAATCATGTGTCGCATATTTCAAAATGCCTAAAAGAGTGCATTTCAAATTTCTCACCACAAAAATATAATAAATAAGTGAGGTGATGGATATATTAATTAACTTGATTTAATTATTCCACATTGTATACATGTATCAAAACATCACATCGTGCCCCATAAATGTGTACAATTATGGTTTGTCAATTAAGAATAATATTGTAGCCCGGCTCGGTGGCTCAGCCTGTAATCCCGCGCTTTGGGAGGCTGAGGTGAGTGGATTGCCCGAACCCGCGGGTTCGAGACCCACCTGGGCAACTTGGCGAGACCTCATCTCTACAATAAACCAAAAAATCAGCCGGGCATGGTAGCGCATGCCTGTAATTCCAGCTACTCGGAAGTCTGAGGCAGAAGGATCGCCAGAGCCCAGCAGGTTGAGGTTGCTGGGCGACAGAGTGAGACTCCAACTCAAAAAAAAGAATAATATTGTTAAAATCTTAAGAATATTTGCAGTAGCACAATTTTTAATAACCAAAAGCTAGAAATAACCCAACTATTCATCAGTGTTATAAAGATAGATAAAATATGACACATTTTTAAAAGTGAAATTCTATACAGCAATAGAAAACTAATGAACTACATCCACACAGTGACATGGATGAATCTCACAAACATAATATTGAATGAAAGAAACCAGACTCAAAAGAATATGTATTATTTGATTCTACTTACATTAAGTTCAAAACCTGGCAAAAACAAATCTATGATTTTAAAAGCTGGCATATTAGTTACCTTGGCAAGAAGAGCAAATGAATGGGAGTTGGCCTCCCAATACAAGAGTGTTGGTAAAGTTTTATTTCATGATGATTGCACATGGATCTGTTTACTCTGAAAATGTGTCAAGCTATATACTTATTATTTGTGCACCATTTAAAACGGTATATTTTAATTTAAAAGTTAATTTTTAAAAACTACATTTATAAGCACAGTAGCAATATGATTAAAATAATCAAGTGCAGAAAATTCTTGAGATTTAAAAAAAGTGTAAGATGTGTTGAAATGTATGCATAAATAAATCACAGTTTTTATGCATTTTTGCTTTCTTTTCTTTATTGATTTATGAATTTAATTTCACTTCAAGTACTAATGCAATTTAAAGATAGCTTCGTATTCTCAAATTTGCACCCAGGATGTTAAGCATGAGGGCATACTGAAAACTTACAAAGAGTAGATCTGTCTAAACTTGTTGGAGTTTTGAGTTTAAAGCAATTTTCTCAGAAGCCAAGCTTAAAATATTTAAGAAAGCTATTTCAACAACTCTGGGTTTGAAATTTAGATTAGAAGTGTTGAAGCACAAAATTAAAAAGTAAATAATAAATCTTTCAGACTTCTGATTCAAGATAATTGAGTGAACACAGACATTTACCTCTTCTTCTTACAAAAACCATTGAAGAAGAAATATCAAAATAATCATTCCACAGTCTGTAGGGAGTCGGTGATGGGTGTCAGCAATATATCCGAAAAGAAAGAAATATCTGGTAGCTATAAATTCAATTGGATCAGACTGACAGCAACACCCAAAACTGCTGAGCAGCCTCAGAAATCCTAACCCGTTATGGTCCTGGCAAAAGGGAGGAACTTTCAAGGAGATTTTTCCCATAGAAGGTCAGCAGAGCCACAAAATCAAAGGTAGTGGGGCTGAGAGACATTGGCAGTGAGCATTCAGCTAAGGACATTGGTGGGGGAGGATTGAGTTAATTATATTCCTCTCTTCATGGCATGCTGTCATCGTTGGTCTATGCAAGGCCTAGCTCTTGTTGTATTTGATTTTTTCTTTATTCCTTTATTCGAATTGTGCATGCTCATTCATATCCCCTTATCATTTTCCCCATTCAACACTATGCTTTCAAGATATCAGTGTGACTGTGTACAACTAGTCAGACGCTTATAACTGCTGCACAGTACTCCATGAGTTTCACCCCTGACATTTCACTCATTCAGTCCCCCATGCTGCCCATCTGGATGTCTCCTCCTCCCACTACTACAAATAATGCTGTGATGAGCATCTTCCCAGTATGGCTGTCGTAACGACTTCTATGAGAATGTCTCAGAGATACCTAACTAGAAGCAGAATTGCTGGGTTATAATGTATACAGATTTTTAGTTTGGCTAAAAACTGCCAGACCTTTCACTAAAATGGCTGCAATAATCTAAACCCCACACTCCCTTCAGCAATGTCTAATGGTTCCTGTTTCCCCATGGGCTTGTTGTTATCTACCTTTCTAATGTTGGCCAGCCTTACATAGGTGCAAAATGATATCCCTTGCTTCCATTTATTTCTCTAATTACTAATGATCAAGAGTATATCTTCATATACCAGATATCATCTTTTGCTTTCCTCTTTTGCCTATTTTGCTATTAGGGTATTTTTTTCTTATTTATTTGCAGGTGGTTTATTTTCTCCCAGTCTATCAGCTGACTGCTTACTTTGTCCATATTTTCTTCATTGAACAGAATCCTTAATTTTTATGTAATTAAATTCATCTTTTTTTTTAATTTTTTTTTGTTTTGGAGCTTTATTTAAGATGTCCCATTCCCTTTGGTCACAAAGAAATCTGTGGCATTATCTTCTATTCACTTTATGGCTCTGTCTTTCACATTTATATCTTTCACGCATCTGGAGTCTGCTTTTGAACACGGTACTAAGTGGTGTCCAGGTTTTATTTTTCTTTATATAGTGAGTTAGTGCTTTTAATACCATCTGCTAAACAGTCCATCCTTTTCTCATTGATTTCTGGTGCCACTTTTATTATATTAAATTCCCAAATATACAAGGCCTATCTCTGAGTTCTCTGTTCCATTCCATGGGTCTATTTCTTTTTGTACCAGGACCACACATAGTTTTCTTACTATGGTTTTGTGGTAAGCCTTAATATCAAATAGGTAACTCTCCTCTTTGTTCTCCCTTTTCAAAATTGATTTAGCTATTTGTATAATTGTGAGTGTCACAAAAAATCTAGATTGATACTGGATTTTGGTTATATTTTGTAATTAATGGACATAAATAATTATTTTCTATCATAAAAAAACCATACAGTTTCTGTTGAAACTACTAACCTCTGCCATGGTTGCATGCAAGCAGCCATAGACAATATATTAAGAATATTCTAAAAGGAAGAAACGTCTCCCTATTTATTCAGATCTTCTTTTCTGTCCTTTAACGGAGCTTTAAAATTTCTTCATGGAGGTGTTGTGTATTTTTTGTTATGTTAATTCCTAGGTATATTAGAGCAGGGATGAGACAACTTTTTCTGTAAAGGGTCGGATAGCAAATATTTCAGGCTTTGTGGACCATACAGTTACTGTTAAAACTACTCAATTCTGCCATTGTCACAAAAAAGCAGTCATAGGCCATATATAACATATGTGTCATAATATTGTATTTACAAAAACAGGTGGTTGGCTGGATTTGGCCCATAGGTCATAGTTTGTCAATTTCTGCTTTACAGGGTTTTGGGGTTGTTTGTTGGTTTGTTGTGCTTTCATGGCTTTTTTTTTTAGGTATTGTTTTGCTATTATAACAGGTATCTTTTTAAAAAATAATTTGCAGTTTTTGCTAGAGTAGAGAAATAAATACTATTGATTTTGAAAGTTGATCTTGGGTTTGGCAAACTTGTTTCTTGATTCCATTGGTTTTTCTAGGTAGATATTTATACCATCTACATGTAATTATAGCTTTATCACTTATATTCCAATTTTTATAATCTTATTTTGTTTTTCCTATCTTAAAATGTTATGTGGGAGTCCCAGCACCATGTTCAACAGTAGTGGTGATGGAAGCATCTTTGCCTCATTTCTGATCTTAAAATTTTCTCCAAGGTTTCTCAATTTAATACAATGTTTGCTGCAGGTATTTGGTATAGAACCTTTCCCACAACAAGGGACAATGTTTTTTACACCTACTTTGTGAAGACTTACAACATACAAAGGTTTTGAATTATCAAATGCATTTTCTGCATTAACTGAGAGAATATGTTCTTTTCTTCTTTTAGGATTCTGGCACCTACATTAATATGTGAGATACACCTGTGAATAATTTTTTCTTTTCCTGCATAGTCCATGTCCAGTTTAGAGTTTAGTCCCATAATATGAAATGGACATATCTTCCATTTCCAGAATACTTTGTCTAAGATACAGATTAACTATTCTCTAAGGTTTGGGAGAAAGTATATTAACATATGGTCTTAGAAAGGGAAAGAGAATTTTTAATTGCCATAAATTTTTTAATGCTTTCAGTTCTTCCTTTTTTATTTGAATTTTATCTTTTTTTACATTTTATTTTAAAGATGTGAGGTACACATCAGGATTAGGTACATAAGTGGTCTGTGTGCAGGTGAAGTTTGTGCCTTCCCCTGGTTTAGGATCAGGTACCCTTAGTGATGTTATGACCGCTCCCCTTGGCAGGGTCCTGCTACTGCCAATCCCTCCTTTGTGCTAATGTGATAAATGTTCAGGACCCACTTGTGAGTAAGAACATGTAGTTTTCAGTTCTTTGTTCCTGTGATAGATCACTGAGTATGACAGACTGTAAATCCATCCAAGTTGCTGCAAAGTCCATAATTTTGTTCTTCTTTATGACTGCATAATACTCCATCATGTATATGTACCACATTTTCTTTATCTAGTCCAAAACTGTTGGTGGGAGTGTAAACTAGTCCTGTTCTTCTTTACCTTCTTTTTTATTGAGGTGTGATTGACAAATTAACAATGTATATATTTCAGGCGTACAACATGATGATTTGTTATACCTATACATTGTGAAATTATTCTTTCCAATCAAGCTAATTAACTCATTAATTGCCCCACATATTTGCCTTTTAAAAATTTTTGATGAGAACATTTGAGATCTACTCTTGGCAAATTTCAAATACATAACACAGTGTTATTAACTATAGTCACCATGCTGTACATCAGATCTCCAGAATTTATTCATCCTACATAAGTGAAACTTTGTGCCATTTGTGATAACATGAATGAACCTGAAGATCATTATTTTAAGTGAAATAGGCCAGACACAAAAAGACAAATACTGCATGATCTCATTCACATATGGAATATAGAAAAGTCGAACTTATAGAAACAAGAATAAGACAGTGGTTGCCAGGGGCTGGGGGTGGAGGAAAACGGGAAGACCTTGGTCAAAGAGCGCAAATGTTTTCACCAACTTTGTAAGTAAACTTTAGTATTTGAAAACACATTTTGTAGAAAATAATCTAGTCATCTGGATTCAAATTTAATTTCTTAGAGTTATTCATTATATTCTTTTGGTGTTTTTAGTCTCTATTTTACTTGTAGTTTTTAAAATTCTTGACTTAAAAGTGTAGCTCATTTAATTTCAACATTTCTTGTTTCTTGATAAATGCATCAACAGCTATAAACTTCTTAAGTGAGGACATTGCTCTGTGTCCCACAAAATTTGACAAGTAGTGTTTTCATTATAATTCACTTGAATTTCAGTGTAATGCTTTATTTATTAACCAGAGGAATTTTTAGTATTATACCATTCAGTTTCCAGTCTCACAGGAATTTTTAGCAATTCTTTTGCTTTATGTTATAATTACATTATAGCAGGAGAATATGGGTGTTTAATATTGATACTTTGAAATTTATTGAAGTTTCCTTTGTGGCCTATTACATTGTCAATGTTTAAAAATGTGCTAAAAAAGAATGTGATGAATTTAATTAATATATAATGGCTAAAGATGATTCACTTGTATATTCAGACCTCCCATGTTTCAGCTTGTTGTTGATTGCTTGATCTATTGATTTTAGAAAGAGATTTGTTTAAACATTTAAATAAATTGTTGTTGAATAATACCTTTTCTCCCATGACACTGTGGGTGGTTGTTTTATATATTTTGAGGCTATAGTATTAGATACATACATATTTGTGATCGTTTTTTCCTTCTGATTCTATTGTAACTTTTGCTTGTATACGGAGGCTTTTTTATACCTTATAAGACTTTTTGTTTTAATTCTATTTTGTCAAATATTAAGACTGCCATCCATATTCTGTTGGTTCATATCTACTTGGTATATCCTCTCATCCTTTTGGTTTTCAACTTTTCTGTACCCTTATGTTTTGTTTATTTTTTAATTCAATTTTCTATCTGAGGTCTTGTTTTTTAAGTTTTTAATTCAATTTAATTTTCCTTGGTTTTTAATAGTGATATTAGAACACTTACACTTATTATAATTACTCTAACATTAAGACTTATTTCTGCTATCATATTTCATGTTATCCATGTATTGACTTTCTTTCCTCTTTTTCCTGTTTTCTCCTTTCCTGCTTGACAATGATAGGTAAAGTTTTCTTTTAGAGGAGGGGCTTATGTGGCTGTTACACATTTTTAAATTGTTTACTTAGCCAAGACAGGTCTTGAAGTAATATAAAACTATATTTTGCTTCAGAGAGTTTTTCATTCTTAACAAAGTAGAGAACTAAACAGGCTGTTGGCTCCTCTCCACTAAAATCAACCATGGAGGAACTTCACAAATGTGAGGAAAGGATGCAATCAAAGGATTACCATAAAATTCTGCAGACTGCATTGGGAAACCATAAGCAGTCATGATTTTGTACTTCTGGGAACGGTGGCAGTGTGGGGCAGTGGACAGGCAAACAGCAAGGATTTGATAGATTGAGGGAGACCCTTTAGTTTTCCCTCTTACCATTTCCCCATATTCTCCCAATATGATTATATCCCCTACACAGGAAAGGTGGCAACAGCCTAGAGTGCCAGTGTCAGTGGAGCTCTCTCAAGATAGCACACAAGCATCCTTGCAGTGAGGATTTGATTTTTTTTATAATGGGCATGTATTGGTGAGGGTCACCCAGGCAGTCACTCCTACCCTCCTTCCTCTCTGAGTTCCCAGCACTGGTAGATTACAATTTAAGGAGATCACCACTTTCCAATATGTCTTCTGTAAGTATTTATAGAAAAGATTTAGAAGGATTAGCCCCTCCTCTAAAAGAAAACTTGACATATCATTGGCAAGCAGGAATGGAGAAAACAGGAAAAAGAGGAAAGAAAGTTAATACATGGATAACATGAAATATGACAGCAGAAATAAGTCTTAATTGCTTTGTGGAGTGGTAACAAATGGTTCCATGGTTTCTGAAGCAATCCAGGATTGGGCTCATCCCCTGTTCTCTCCTTAACATTATCACGAGAGTCATAAACAACTAGAGCCTGGGCCTCATCCATTCCTAATATAAAAGGGGGACCCCCAAAAAACTGGAATTATCTTTTTGGAGGGTGGGCCCCCTGTAGTACACTCAGAATTTGTTCCTCTGAACCAAATGGTCAACCAAAGTTTTATCTGGAAGTTTTGAGAAGGTGGCATCATGATTTGTAGAAGAAATATCCCGAGTTGTGGCAAACAGGTGACTGGTTCTTCCATCATGACAATGCATCTGCTCACACCGCACTGAGTATTCAGCAGCTTTTGACCAAAAATGGCATGACCCCCATGCTCCACCTTCCCTATTCACCCGATCTTGCCCTGAGCGACCTTTTTGTCTCTTTGTTTCCCTGGTTGAAAAAGTCCTCAGAGTAAAATGTTTTGCCAGTGTGGAAGAGGTGAAACAAAAAACAGCAGAAACTCTAAAAGGCATCAAAATTGACGAGTTCAAAAACTATTTTGAGCAGCAGGAGTGGGAAAAGCGTCTTAATAGGTGTATTGCATCAAACGGAGAGTACTTTGAAGGTGACTGAAGTTTAAACATGTAAGAATAAATACACATTTTTCAATAAATAAATTTCATGGGGTTTTTTTTTTTTTTGGAATCCCACCTCATACATAACTAGAAAGAGTAGCTGGTACCCAAGAAACATGGCCATGATGACCAAAATAACTTTATCCCTGATGAATACAATAGCTATAGAAGAAAGACAGAAAATTAAACAATGTATACCACACAAAGCAGTTCCTGGAATAGATGGCGTATTAAATATCCTCAAAGAGATAAGGAAAGTTATTTGAATTATGAAACAGTATAAAGACTTTTAAAGAGCTAAGTGAAAATGTTAATTATCAAAAATATAATTATAGCAATAAAAATCTTAATAGCTAGGATACATAGCAAGATGGACACAGCTAAAGACAAAATTACTGAGCAAGAGATCAGACTGAAATATTTTTTCTTAAGACAACAAGAGAGACTAAGGAAAAAGAAGGTGTAAAATAAAAGCCAAGTAATATGGAGGATTCAAGTGACAAAATCCTGAAAATAGGAGTCTCCAAAGGAAATAAAAAGTGTGTGGAGTCAGCAAACTACAGCCTGCAAGAGAAATCCAGGCTCCCACCTGGTTTTGTAAAGAAAGACTTATTGAAACACAACCACACTCATTGTTTGTTGTCTATGATTGCTTTCATCCCACAGTGGCAGATTGAGGGATTGTGACAGAGACCATAGGGCCCCAAAAGCCTAAAATACTTACTACCTGGCCCTTTACAAAAAAAAGTTTGCTGATCCCTACTCTAATATACTTAGGAATCAATGCACACAAGGGTGAAACAAGACAGAATAACCATAATAGACACCCCCATTCAGGAAAAGGAAGAATGAGAGATACATGGCACTCACTGGTTCACAGCAATTCTAAAGCCCCTAGGACCTGCCTACCTTGGATATCTTCATGGCATGGAATGGGTGTCAATCTCATCTCAATCTTAAAATAGAATGGAAACCAATCCAACTCTGTAGATAGTTATTTTAGGAAACATTTCTGAGACTTGTGATTCCACTGTCAAAAAAAACTAGATTGTGAAGCTATCTAAATAACTCTGAAACTGCTACATATTTGAATATGCTGTTGGAATAATGTAGGTGAGGTAGGTAAGTTTGAGAAGGGATAGGGACTGAGAAGAAAGAAGAGAGGGTTATAGAAGAAAGAGATGGTAGGAAATCAGAACAGAGTGCAAAGGACCCAAGTGTGGGTAGGTTCCCTCTGATGGTATGGATCTGGAAGTTGGGGGCAGGAATGGCATCAGTAGACTCTAGACTGTTCCATACAGGCCTCTCAGGGTATACCAGACACCTTGTTGCTTCAAGTTCTTTACTCTGATAAGTATAGGAATGCACTGAGCCCACACCTTATCTCAAAAGTCCCTTAACTTAAAGGAAAGCCTGCCACTACTTCCACCCTGAAATTTATGCTTTCATCTCAGTTGTTCATCTACTATGAAGCCCACAAACTCAGAAGTTCATTAAAAATTGCTGAACACTCAGAGTCCTCAACTGTCTAAATTTGTCATATATCTGCTTTATTTTCACAAAGTTTTATAAACAACTATTCATCAGCACACACAACTGCCCCATTCATTAGTATTTGAGACTACAGAGGTGACAGTAGGTTGTCTTGAAAGATGACTTTCAAAATGAGAGCTCTTTTATACCCCACATCTTTATAATAAAAAAGAATAAATACAGATTTTATATTAAAAAATATAACTCCAAATAACAACAAAACCCCAAACTATACATTAGAGCACAAGTCTGGTAAGTTTTGAAAGTTTCCAGAAAAAAAATATTCAAGAATCAGTTAAAGTCACTCCTACTTTACCTAAAAAGAATAATCAATGTGAGTTCATAAGTGTTTCCAAATCAACTGAAGTTGCCCTTTTTCTGAACACAGGAGTAGTTAGTTGCCTTCCATTAGCACTGAGATCTTGGTCTGGCAACAGTTAAGCAGTTTCTGGGTGTAGAAGAATGGGAAGGCAATGAGAAGGCCGTGTCAAATAGCTGCACGCACCTGCAGATTAACTCTCTACACTTTGGACTTTGCAAGTCCAAAATTTTCTGGACTTCTAGAAGTTTGTTCAAGATTTTGGCACCCTACAAATTCTTTCAGGCCCCAGGCAACATAAGTCCAACCGAATTTTGCTGACATTGATTCTGCCTTCAAGGTAGGTAAGGGTGTGTGTGTGTGTGTGTGTGTGTGTGTGTGTGTGTGTGTGTATGTGTGTGTGTTTTCAAGAAAAAGAAAAGGAATAATAAATTGTGAGGGAAGCTCCGTGCACCAAAAGTGATGTCCATAAAACTAACTAAGAAATCAATGTAGCATTCTGCAGAATCACTTGGGACATCATTCTTCTTCCTTGTGCTGCTCCTACAAGCTGATTACAAAAGCAGGCTGAGTTAGCTCTAAGTTTCCAAGTGGAAAAATATAATACTAGAGTTTCACAATAGCATCTTAAATTGGAATCATTTAAAGGAAATACAGGTTTCAGAAAAATCTGTATTTGTTTACATTTTTCTTCAGCATAAACATTCAGTAACCTAGGGTCTGGAAAGGCTTTTTTACATGTCACTTTAAAAAGAATCATCCATTCTATTTTAAGAGCAAAGTCTCAAAAACAAAGAAAAGAAAAAAAGGAAAAAAGGAGATATTTTTAAAAGTCCTACCTATAGGACCCACGGTTTTACAAGTATAACTCTATGTGCATTATTTATGGTATAAAATTTTTCCACCAAGACCTGTTTTTACTTTAAGGGGGAGGATGAGTGCTTGCTTTCAGTTTCATGTAAATTTTCTCCAATTATAGCTAACTTGTGGAAACTTTGTCCTATGGCTGAGCTGACATGCTGACTCATTTTGCCAACAGTATCTTAAGCCACTGTGGCTTAGGCCCAGGAGTTACTCCTCAAATAATTCTCCCTCTCCCTCTCCCTCTCCCTCTCCCTCTCCCTCTCCCTCTCCCTCTCCCTCTCCCTCTCCCTCCCCCTCTCCCTCTCTCTCACCTCTTCCCTCTCTCCCCTTCCCTCTCTCTTGCTCCTTCTCCCCCAGGCCCGGGAGAGCCACAGAGTTCATCCATACATAGCACAGTAAGTTAACGAGGTAGTCAAGCAAAGTTCAGAGCAAGTTTTCCCGCCCCCGGCTGGCAGTCAGCCACTCCATTCTGCCAGCACTCAAAGTTGGTTTCTCAGAAAATCTATTCCAAAGCTGGCACTTTACCTCAGGAGAATTTAGTCAAAGCATTTGGCACATCAGATTGTCTAAAACACAAGGTTAAGAGCTCAAAATAGCCAGCCTATTCCAAGACTGTCTTAAATTAAGGAACATAATTATTAAAAGATTCTGCTACAATTGGGCATGGAAACCATACCCTTCCACGAAGTAGCAAGGCAAGACTGCTTTTCCTCCTGATAAATGAACAAATATTTAATGAGCATGCATACTGTGGGAATACAAAAAAAAATAAGGCACAGTCATCCCCATAAAGAGCTTAAAATTTAATTAGAGAAACAGACTTAAAAACATAAATACAAAACCATTTACTGAGGTTTCAATTGCAGCAGCATTAATAACTCCATATGTTCAATGCCCAGTTTGTAGAATGTGAAAAAGTGACCTGTGTTCCCTTTTCAGAACATGTTTTGAAGTCTAGCATACATACAGCAAAGTGCACATATCCTAAGTGTACAGCTCAATAAATAAACTGAACACACCTAGGTAACCAACACCCGTATTTAAAAAAAAAAAAAATCACAGCATCCCAGAAGCCCCCTTCCTACTTTTACCCCTTTCCAGTCACTAGTCTCTTCTGAGAGTGACTCTTACTCTGATTTTGTTTTGCCTGTTTTTGTACTTTATATAAGTGGGATCATGCAGTTTGTATACATTTTGTGTCTGGCTTCCGTGGTTCAACATTATGTTTAAGAAATCTACCCAGCCGGGCTCGGTGGCTCAGCCTGTAATCCCGCGCCTTTGGGAGGCTGAGGTGAGTGGATTGCCTGAGCCCGCGGGTTCGAGACCCGCCTGGGCAAGCAAGACCTCATCTCTACAATAAATCAAAAAATTAGCCGGGC
>CAUYQG010086245.1:0-32708 GCA_963574415.1 Tarsius wallacei
GATTCTTTCTAATTTCGTTGGTTGAGTAGTTTGGACCCATTAATTTGATAGAGAAAGAGTGATAAAATTCAACATATCTTTCATTGTACCTTTAGTATTTTGGAGCAACTCATAAGTGACATGTTCTTCACATACAAATAAAGTCATTTACTCAAAGGGTAATTCTTCTTGCTCTCCTAGCAAGCGTATGGAATAACATTTCCAAAGAATGCATTAGGGATAATCAGGGCAATAAAATTCAGAGGTGGAATGCATTTAAGAAATACCAACATTAGGACAATGGAAAACCCTTTGGAGATTCCCAAAACACATTAGCATATTAAAGGCTCTGAGGTAACCCATGCTTACTAGTTTAACTTTCTTTAACCCAGAATTACCCAAACTTATTTGATCATAAAAGTGTATTAACACGTCTAAGAAGCAAATATCCTTTGAGATATTAGATATTTACTGAAAAATAAATAGTTGCTTTACAAAGAATAGCAATCTATTACAGTTTCAAATCTAAATGTCTGTCTTTGTCCCAAAAGCAAAATTAAATAATGATTGCTTATATTTCCTATGTTGCTTTACAAAAGGAGAGACGTATAAAATTTAACTCACACTATCATTTCTCTAGATCTTACTCTGGCATGATAAAGACCCTAAATGGTATTGTAATGAGGTCATCCTTATATTATGGTAAATGCATATCTCCTATGGATATTTTCAGAAAGCTATTATCTTTGCTAAGGCTTGAGGATGCAACTGGCCAATTCTTGTGTGTGTGTGTGTGTTTGTGTGTGTGTGTATTTAAGATGTGGGGTACAATTCAGGGTTAGATATGAAAATGTTCATTATGCAGGTACCCTTGTTGATGAGGATCACATTTCAACACGAGATTTGAGGGGACAAACATCTAAACTATATCGAAGGACAACTTACTAAAAACTACATTTCAAAGCACACAGCTGTTCCTTCAACAAATACTCCCTTTGTGCCTTCTGAGCATCAGGTTCTGTGTTAGAGAGTTGGGCTATAAAGTGGTAAAGAATGCCAAGCTCTATATGCTTATAGACCTCATGGTCAGGTCAGTGGTACCATAGGGACAGAGATGCCCTGGGCTTTATGCAAAACCTCAGAACTAGGTGGGGAAGAGAAAAATGGGAAACTTTACAGTAATATCGGGACAAGATGGCCTGTGAGATGAATATTGAAAGCAATACAATTTCAGACTTTGCGCCAAGATAAAAGGTAATTTCAGAGAGAAAAGTATCATTTGGAACAGCCTTAGATGGAAGCCTCTGATGCTGAGTTTAATGACTGTGGTCTCACATGACTTTGTTTTGGCAGCCACTAGCTAGAATGTTCCAAATGACCTAACTGGGTGGGAGAAAAACCATTTCTAAAACACCCAAGTCACATAACACTTCATTACCCAAAGATAACATCTTCAGTCATACTTTGAGTAGTAAATCAGCAAAATGATGCCACCAGGATTGCAATATATTCAGGAACTGTAGTACAATCTGTCTTGACTAACATTTTTATTATGGACTTCAACATTTAATATATAACAATATATGTATATAAAAGTTTGGTCTTTTGGTCCTTATAACTCACTTTATGGGCAATGAGAAGAATATAAGCTACTCAATACACTAAATGCTGACAACAAGCTTTATTAGGTCCTTCTACCATTCAGTTTTAAGTCTCTTTCTCAGGCCCAAGTCAGTACCTCTTCCATGCTCACTTTCTCTTCATTCCGAGAGTTCCTGAGACTCAGCCAATTTCCCTCTACTGTTTAGAAAAAACACTAACTGTATGCCAAATTACAGGGAATATCCCATTCACAATAGCAACAGGAACTCCAAAATAGTAGGGAGCAAATTAAAGAGAAACTTAAGAAAAAAATGAAACTTTCACAGAAAAAACACAAGATCTGAATATTTGGAAAGGCAGACCTTTATAAATGATAGGACATAACTGTGTAAATATGTCGTCTTCCAAAATTAATTTATAAATTGTTTGAAAATTGAATCAAATTCCCAATAGAAATTTGACTTTAACATTTAAGTTTCCCTAGATTATTGTGCAAAAGTGGCAAAGATAACTTTGGAAGAAAATTAAAGAAAGAAAAAAGGGAAGATTTGTTTTTTGGGTATGAAATCTCACTACAATAACATTACAGCAAGATAAGTTTTATAAAATTGATTTTGGAGTAGATGGAGGGATATAAGGAGTAGATTGAAGAATACAAAATATGGCCCTAAACCTGTAAGAATTAGCAGATGAGTGTGCAATCTAGGGTTCATTGATTGCAAGCAACAGCAATGCATGCTGATTAATTCAAATGTTTTTGGAGTAGCTCACGGAATGGAGGATGTTTTAAACAAATAGGTCCCAATAAAAGCATTAATCAGGGAAGCTCAATACTTAAAAAAACAAAATTCACAAACAAAACACACCTCATGGATTATCTCTAGACACTGCCAGTGAGAGACTCAGCTCCAGCTGTCTATTGTCATGGTGTATCAGCTCTTAGGATTCAAATTTCAGATAGACACAATCAGACTGTCCCAGCCTGGGTGATTTGATCATTTCTTTTGCCACAGTGGATCAAATTATGCTAATGATAGTCCTGTAGAAAAATCGTGGAGGGAAAGATTGATAATTCCCCTCTAAAGAAGATGAAACTACTATTAGTAGAGGACAGTTAGATATGATGTTTCCCAGATATAAGAGCAACTGTCCAACACATGACAAAGATGGCATTTTACAATTAGTAAAGAAAAGATAGACTATTCAATGACTTTTGTTGGAACAATTGGATTTTTTTAAATAAAAAAGTTAAGTGGACTTAACTTACAGTATAGCACACTCAGCAAGGGTACCTGCACAATGAATATTTGTATACCTAACCCTGAATTGTACCCCACAATTAAAAAAAAAATATATATATATATAAAGTAAACAATAAAATGATAAAAATGGAAAAACAAAACTAAAAGCTTAGGAGACTATATAAGACTATATTAGAGAATATTTAGATATATTAGAGATTAAGTGACCAAAGAGGAAAAGAAACTCCAGAAGAGTAAAGTGATACATTTGAATGGGTGACATTTTAGAATGGCATAAAATAATAGGTATGAAAGATTTGCAGAGTGGATGTGATGAGGAAAGCAAGGTGTTAAAGAGCTGGAGGTGGTGAATAATGATTTTTTAATCCATAAGCATGTTGATTTTTTTTTTTTTTGATTTTTTTTTACAATGCACACACACACACACACACACAATCTGTTGCCACCGATTGTTGCCCTTGGTGTTTTCTCTCCAAGTCTCCAAGGTTACCTGTGGAGTAAGATGCCAACCGCCCAGCTTCCCCTCTAATTTCTTGCTCAATATCAGGAATACAATGGTAGCTCAATAAATGCTTTTTGCTTGTTTGTATAGTTAAATGTGTAATTTCTTGGCTTAAATAATTTTTTTCTATAGATAAATACTGCAGACAAATAGATGAAACCATTCTAGAAATAGCATAAATAGAAACCCTTCAAATATTCCTATAGTAATAATACCAATCTTACCAAAAATGTGGAGTTTAGTGCAGACTTTCCCTGCTAGGTAAGTGTTCTAGGAACCCATAGGCATCAGTGTACCAGTACCAGTTAGCATTGTTGTGAGAAATTACATTCGGCTTCAGTGAATTTTTTTGGAGATTCTTACAATGTGTTTGCCCCTTTCATGATGGATGATTTACGAGCACACCTTCTCACACTGTGCTGAGTGTTCTGCAGCTTTTGACTAAAAATGTCAAGACTCTAGTGCCCCACCTTCCCTATTCACCCGATCTTGTCCCAGACAACTTTTTTTTTGTTTACCTGGATGAAAAAATCTTCCAAGGACACATTTTGCCGATGGAGAAGGGGTGAAACAAAAAATGGCAGAAGCACTAAAGGGCATCACAATTGATGAATTTAAATGTGAACAGTGGAAAAAATATCTTGACGGTATATTGCATCAAACAGAGAGTGCTTTGGAGGTGACTAAACTTTAAATAAGTTAAATAAATACATAATTTTTAATAAATAAATTTCAAGTTATTTGGGTCTCCCTTGTATAGTTACATTTTTGTCTTCCAATTTTATTCCAGACACTGAAACTTTCAAACTTTCAACAACTGCCGAACCTCCTTCTGGCACTTAATAAGAATTATTTTGCCTCGTTGGGGGCATTTGGCCACTCTAACTGTTCTCATGCTAGGTGACATACTCTACAGTGAATGTTCTGTAAGTCACCCCAATGTTTATTTCTAGACTTCTACTAGCATCGTATCTCCACATCCTTAACCAAGGAGAAGGCCTAGAACACTGTTATTGACCTAAGGTGTTGACTCTAACTAAGCTGTACGTTGCTATTGATCTAAAATTTGGACCCCTTAACCAAGCTGGTCAAGCATAGGCTCTTCCTAGTATTTTTATATTTAGCAGAGACAACCAGAAATGAAAGGTAATAGCAGCTGAGACATTTGAGGGCAATATCTTGGAAAGAAGGTCTCTAGATTCTTTTACTCAAATACTGCCCTTCTCAAGTCTTATTTGATTTTTCTTTAATGGATGACCTACATTGTGTCCTTTCACTAAATCACTTTTTATTCTCATCCTCATTAATTGAATATTTTACTGCACATCTTAATCTCTGTACACTTTTACTTCTGTAATAATTATTGTGGTTCCAGTATAGATCTGGGTATCCTTTCACCACCAAACCTTTTAGGTTCTTTAATGTTCTTCTTCTCCGTCCCAGAGCAACTGCCCATTTGCATGGCGACTATTGTATCTGAAACTCATCTCAAGTTCAAGCATTCTGCTCACTAACTACCATTGTTTTTTTGAAATTTTAGTGCACCCTATTTGTACCTTAATTCCAGCAACTCCACAGAAACTTTTTAATCTATTGATTCTATGACTTTTTCATTGTCTTTCATTCCTCTCCTACAACCTTGCATTCCTCCTTTCTTATATGGCTCCAATTTCCTGGTTCAATAGTATAATTGCTCCTCTGTCATCAACTTCTTATCTTTTTCTCTCCCTGTCAAAATTTCTGGGAAAAACCTCCAACCCTGTTTAAATCTAACCATCCTTCTACTAGGTTCTTGCACACAAGCTGCAGAACATGGATGTGAAAAAGACACAATCACTGACTATTCGTACTGGAAATACATGATCATAGGTTGGTTGTGGGATTCTTGAACCTTATCATAGTAAGTTGTTCCTAGCATTACCTGCAACCCTATTACACATTTCTCTAAGTCAATCATTCTTCTATTCACACTGAGGCCTATCTCACTCCTTCTCCCTACTTTTCACTATTTGCTGATGGACTTTTATTATTGGCTGATGAATGAGCTGATGAATTGTTATTTCATAAATAATTACTTCAAACATCCACATGCTTCTCCAAAAAAAAAAAAAATCCAAATATGCCTGCATTTCTACCTTAAATTTTGTTTCCCTTCTCAACTGTCTTTGCTCATGTCTAAAGCCGATCCCACCTTTTATGAGATTCTGCCTTGGCTCTCATCCATTTGGGACCTTCTTAAAGATTTTGTTACTGCAATTATCCTACATGTAATGTCTCATTGAGTTTTCCTTCTCAGCTAGGTTACCAACATACATGTGAGCATGTGACAGTATTTCCCATCTTTAAAAATCTTCACTTAACTCTTCATCCCTCTCCATTTTTCTAATCCCTTTAGAAGTAAAACTACTTGAAAAAAGTTGTCTCAGCTCACTGACACTCCACATGCTTTTATTTTTCATGTTTTATTGAGTCCACTCCAACTTTTGTTCCAACCCAAGTAATTATTCTCAGTCACTAATGACAAATCCAGTGGTTCTCAGTCCTCAAACAACTGATCTATCAACAACAGCTGAATTGTTTATTGATTCTTCCTTCTTAAAACTTTTTGTTCACATGACTTCTAGCATTTTCAACTTTTGTTGTTCTCTATTTCATAGGCTTTTCTTGGACCACTTGCTGAATCTTTCTTATATCTTCAAATTCTAAATGTTGAAGTATCTCAGTACACAATTCCTAGATTTATTTTCTCTCACTTACGGTCAGTTACCAGGTCATCTCATCCAGTTCAAAGGATTAAAATATCAGCATTTTCAAATTAATATCTCTAGCCTGGCTCATCACCTAAACTCCTGACTTGTGTATGCACCTGCCTATTTTACATTTTTATTTGAATGTCTCTACTTAATACATACAAAACTGAAGTCCTCGTTCCACCGCCAACCTGTTCCCACTACAGTGCTCTCTATCTCAGTAAATGACAACTTTGTTTTTCCAAAAATATCTCAGACTAAAAATTATCCATCTGACACACGTTTGAGTTTTTGCTATGTTTGAGCCACTGTTTTATGTGCTTTGAATACATTACTGAAAAAAAAAATAACTGAAGAACTTTCCTTTCATAGTACTTACATTTTAATAGTAATCATGGGTATCATATTTATCTTCCCCTTAACCTCATATCCACATCCAATTCTGTTAACAAATCATTTTTGGCTTTCCCTTTGAATCACTATGCATATTCCAACCACTTCTCTCAATACCACTCTCACAAGTATAGTCTAAGCTACCACCATCTCGTAGGCGAATTCATCTGTAGTCTACCTGGTTTCTTTGCTTGGGCCTTTTCCCCCTTTTTCTGAAATATGTCATAAACGTTACTTTTCTATTTAAAGCCCTTCAGTAAACTTTCATTTCATTCAGAGTAAAATCCATAATTCTTACCTGTGCGATATGGTCTGCCCTCTGCTATCTAACTGAACTTCTCTTTGACTTTTATCTCTGTGGTACATTCTACAACTTCCACACTGATTTCCTTGGTCATCTTTTAATATGTCTAAAATGTTTCTACCCCAAGGTCTTTGCACTTACTTTGTTCACTTCTGGGACTGCTCTTCCCATGGAGATTCATTTTTTTTTTTTTTTTTTTGCTTTCTTAGTTCATTCAAGTTGCTATTCAAATGTCACCATATCAAAAATAATTTTCCTGAACTTCCATATGAAATAATTCCTACCCCAGCCACTGTCTTCATACACTTCTGCTTACTTTTCTTCACATACTTCTCATCATCTGACATGTGGTACAACTATGGTTCACTGCTTCTCTCTTCCCCTCTCCCTCCTACAGTGAGTTCTATGAGAGACAGACTTGGTTTTATCTACCAGTGTAGTTTCGGAGCTCAGAGTAATGCTTCCATGAATTTGGTAGTTAATAGGTAGTTGGTGAAATATTTATTAAAAGTCTAGTCAGAGTTGGCTTCTATTGCTTGCTTCCAGAAGAACTTTAACTGAAAGAAAATTCTATTTGATTTCCTTAGCAGTCATTTAAGTGTTTCCTTTGGTCCAGAAAAGTCTATTTTTTCTTAGTCAACTTTTTCCATAAGCATATAAATTAACTCTTAATTATAAAAACATTATTTATATTGAATTTGTTTTCCATAATATACTCCCCTCTTTTTTGCTCGACCTTGGCTAGCAATGAGTGTTACTCAAATGCACTGAATCAAACCCTATGTAACACAGCCATCATTAAATCCTCAGAAACTGCTGGATGGGGGTTCCTATCCTCCTCAGTCTCTGTTCAGCAGGCTACGTAAAATTATTTTAGCCATACTTTTTTCTGAAATATCCATAACTTGTTTACTTTTTGATTTCTTTTTTTCTAAGTTCATATCTCCCAGTGCTTCCCCTATTCCCAAGGAAAAGAAACAGTTATACATCTAATGGAAATTAAGATAGGATTTTTAAAAAGATAAGTCATTGAATAATTTTTAACAACTGGTATATCTTGTTCCCCCTCATCTGTTTGACCTCTAATACTTTCTTTTCTTGCTACCTTTAAAAAACAAGAGATAGAATCTTTTTTGCATGCACACGCTGATGGTTAAATGTATAGTAATGAAAATTGAACTGTATGCCAAATCAGGATAGCTGTGCTTTATGTAAACTTAACAATAGATAACACTGTATTGGCACAATAACCCAATCATTTTCTTACTCTAAATATATATTTCTAGCACTTTACCAATACATGTGTTCATTTCATTCCCTAAATATTTAGTGACATGTTACTCAGGATTAATGTGTAAGTCTGAGAACAAGATAGCTATTTTATCCCATCCTTTAGGTTGCAGCATAGAGCAGGTCCCTCGGAATATACTGGTACCACTTTGATATCTTTTCAGAAAGGTTGGGCAGAAGGGACTAGAATTCCAAGGCAGTAGAGCTAGGTGGAATCACAGAGATTATATAACCCAATATTTTTATTTTTATTTACTGGCTTTAAGATTAAGTCCTAGAAAGCAAAAGTTACTTGTTTATGGTGCTCCCCTCTTTTTAGTGATGGTGCTGGCCCCTAACCCATGTTTCCTGGCTTTACATCAATTTTATAGTAGACTTTATCATTAATCACAGACCTGGAATTGACCTAGAATTTTGCCAAAAGTAAATCTGGATGCTCTGAAATAAAACTTCTAAATATTGCATTTAAATTGAGGAGACAGGTAAGGTTATTTTGGTGCTAAGTGAAATAGTCTACAGGTCAATTAACAGCACAGCAAGAACTAAAACTCACACTTCTAGTTTCTTACTAGGGTCAGCACGGCAGGCTAACGTCACTATGAATTTAATAGTGAACTACATTTGAATTAATGTAGTTTTCTGTTAGACTGGCTATCTTGTAAAGAGTATTTTAAATTCTTGATTCAATCACCTCTTTAACATGGATTGCCTAGTGCTAGTGAAAAACTGGTTTAATTCCTTTTTCTAAAGGTCATGTAAACATGTATGCTTAGTGAATTAGATGCAAATTCAATTCCCATAGCTCTATGCTTCCTAGTTAAGCTCTTTTCCTTATTCTTCACATGTAAGCCCACATCTGATGGCAGAATATTGACTTTTGAGCTATGGTAAAAATCAAAATAAAACAAAAACATTTGACATCTGCTCCACCAAGCTGACTGATAAAGAATTCAGTGGAAAGAAGTATTCTTTATCAAAACACATTTGGTACTATTATTTCTCTTTCTTTATGAGGTATTTGTATATCGTTTCCTTTTTGTCCTTCTTTCTAAAAAAGCAGACCTTATTCAACACTTGGTACTGAATTAAATAAAGCAAACTTAAACACAACACAGGGTTAAAAATTATGATAAGGTAAAATACTTAATGAAATACAGAAATGTATCATGCTAGAGGAAGTCGAAAGAGATTTACAAAACAGCATGCAAGTTACTATCCTATTTTTGTCCATGGATATGAAATGAATATAGGTCAAAATATTAGTAGTGGGTATCTTTGAATGATAGGGATTTTACTTTTTCTTCACATACTTTTCTATTTTCTAAATTTACTACAGTAAATATGTGTTACATGCTTCTTCTAACCTTTATCTTATTTAGAGATCTAAAGCCCCAATCTTATCCTGAAAAGCCAATCTTGTTTCAGTTTAAAAGTAAGGCAATATATGAAAACCATATATAAATTAAGCTCAAGAAACAATAATTAGTATATTTTTCAATATCATGACAATTCAGAAACCAAAGCAATGTTATAAGCTACATTTCAATGGTGTGGTACTTGCTCACTCTATTTATCAACAAAATTATGCACAATAAAAATAAATGATGATCTTGATTATTTTTAATAGACGGAAAACAATCTCATTAAAAATCTTAAGCTTTAAGGAACATTGATTTTTTTTAAAAATTCGAACACAAAACTTGAATAAGTAAAGATAAACACTTAAAAGCCTTTGAAATCTCATTGCATTTAAAAATCAACAGTTTTCATTTGCTCTATTGATGAACAACTTCATCCATATGATGTTTTTTGCTTTTTGGATTATTTCCTTGGGGTACATTCCAGGATACTAGGCTAAAGAATATAGACATAGTTATGGCTTTGGAAACATAAAATTACATTTTTCCCTCTGAAAGACTTATTCAATTTAAACTGTCAATAGCAAAGAATGAATTCATACTACTTTGCAAAAATCTACATTTGCATGGAGTTATGACATTACTTTAAAATTTTACCACTTCAGTAATATACAACGGTAACATTATTTTTTAATTTACCTTCTTTTAATAAGCAGTGAGTGCGAGCATTTCCCCATATGTTTGTTTACTAATTATCAACTGTCTCTTCGTCTTTTTACCATATTAGTGTCTTGATGTTTTCTTATGAATTTTTATGAGCGCTTAGACAAGAATTAACCCTGTCCTACAGAGATATTTTATTTGTGAATTTTTATTTTATATGTTTTTTCCTGTGCTATAAAATTTTAAAATTCTTACAATTAGACATGCTAATATTATTTTGTTATTTTTCCTATACTATAGCATTTAAAGAATTGCTACACTTTCACGTGACCACTGAACATGTTTCTTAGTTTGACCAGTGTCAACACAGGTATGGTGCAGTCTTGTCCTAAACAAATTTGAAACTATTTCCGATTTCATAGCATTTCTCAAAATATAGATTCAAGTCTCATGAGTCATGTAGATTTTGCTAAAGATTTCATGAAGAGGTAAGAAAAAGGTATTACAAGCTACATTGCGTGGTAAAACACAATAAGTACTGAATTTTCAGTAAGCATTGCTGGTTTTATCCTCAAATTCCTTTCATATGTGTCATAATTTCTTTTTTCTTCTTTTCTTACTTTTTTTTTTCCAGTCTCTGAAATTCTTTCTATCTCCTGAAGCAGCTCAGGGTTTGTGCTAAGAGTACATGCCTAATCTGAGTTAGGACAAAAAAAATCTCTGCATTTAACTGAATTTGATTCCTTAAAAATCAGTAACTGTCTAGTATTGTTCCATATTACTCTTTGAGGATTTATCTCTTACCCCCTACAGATAATCAAAGTATTAGTCCCCTCCCCCACAAACTGGTCATTTCTCAGGAACAGATTTAATTGCTGAGAAAAACACAAGTCTTTTTTTCCTAACTCTTACATTGAAAGTTTCATTCCAGGTTATTTTTTAAAATTAACCCTTTATTCTAACTGAAATCTATTTTTGTGAAACTTATGGAGTTAAATTCATTGTTTTCAAAATACTAGTTGAAAAAACACTTATTACATAAATATTAATCAGCTGACTAATTCACATTAATTAACTATTTGAAAAAAGCCTTGGCAGTCTCTGCTTTTAGTAAAGTCACAGAGCAAGAAAGAAACATCGAAAAAACTCACTGTAATGAAATATGATCAGTATTGTAACATAGATAAGGACAAAATATTATAGAAAGGCTGGAGATTCTTTAATGGAAATTGGGTACAGAAAGCCTGCACAAGGGGACAAACCGAAGGGCTAAGCAGAGAAAGTGGGAATAGACTTCTAGCAACAAGGAAAAGCATTTGAAAGGTGTGAATGAAATGACATGTGGATTCACCACCTCACTCTATCACAGAAGCAGAAATCACAGTGCAAATCAGGAAGAAAGGCAGTGTGTAGCACTTTTGCTATGAGGGCTGTGCCCTCGTGAAGCTTAGACAATGGTGGTACTCTTCTGTGTTAATGCTTGCTTAATAAAATCATACCAAAGTTTGCTATGACAATTATTATCACTATTATTATTATTGTTATGCTGGTGGCATGAAGGCAGTTTTTCCCCTTTCACAATGTGAAAGCAACAGGATGGAATCACTGGCAAGGCATTTCTACAGAGAATAACCAGCTTCAGTCAAATCAACATTTCTTAAGTTTTTGGCAGCAACTATAAGGAGTAGAGTTCTTTTTATTTCTCATTTTTGTAGGCTCCTAGTATCTTATTTTCAATTAAAAAAAAACAAACAAATAACAAGTATTTCTAGGAATCATATTTCAAAAAATATATTACTGAAGACTTAGAAATTATGAGATATTCTATTCTCAGAATAGAAACTGAAAAAATACTTTATGTCCTGAAATATTCAGAAGCCCACAGGGTATTTTTTAGAGCACACATTTTTCTCTAACACACACACACACACACACACACACATACACACACACACACACACGAGGGCCTATATTTTATCTGGACATTGGCATGACAAGTAATATATTATTAATTTGTTTGCAGAAGTGCATATGTAGATCTGCATTTGTGATTATTTGGCGAATTAAAGAATGCAACTATATATAATTTGAAAGTCATGCAGTTTACAGAATTGTTCAGGCCTATTCATAAAGACTTATTTCCCTGGACTATCTTTAAAAACATATGTGTATAAGTGTGCCTTTTGTCATGCTTCACTTTTCTTATATATTGTGACAGAGTAGTGCAATAAAACAACCAAAAAGCAAATGGTCTATACACAAGGAAAAAAATAAATTGTAAAAATAAAAAATAATTTTCACTCATATTTTTCCTATAAAATAGTAGTTTACTCATGTTACTTTTAGTAGATACTCGTTTTTCTTCTCTCTTTTTTCTCCTTTATTTAAACTTGAAGCGGTTGAAGAAAGATACAACACCATGGGAATGAAAATGTAGCTAGTCCACCAAAAATAAAAAACATTTGTCTGATGAGTTTGAAAATATGGAAAATAGCCATTGTGTTGTCCACCAATTTATTTTGCAGCATCATTTTTTCTAGGTGGAGGGGAAAAAAAAAACAGCTTGAACAGAGACTTATCAGAAAGGTCTGAAATACAATTTTAAAACCTGTCTGAAAAAGCAGTACGTTTTGTGCAATTAAATGCAAAGCCATTCACACACGTAGGAACCCATGGAAAGCTCAGCGGGCCCAGAAGGCACTGGCTATTCGTGGTGTCTAGACATGGAGAAACTATGACCTCAGTTAGAGTAACCCAGTATTTACTTTTCCTTTCCAGCCCATAGAGTGCTCATGATCTCAGTGTGTAGGGCAGCAGAGAAGGGTCAAAAACAGACCTGAACTCAGTGGCCATCTTCAAACACAGGGAGGCATAGAGGCCTCAGAATTCAGGAGGGTTTTCAGGAGAACTACTCAGACTGCATGTAAAAATATTTCTGTTGAAAAAGCCATCTTCTTTTTTTTTTTTTTTAGTTATCGTGAGAAAAAGATGCACATCAAAATCTAGCCCCCTTCTTTATCGGTTAATGAACTAAGGAATGTTCTGCACCATGGATAGTGTCTTATATTTTGATTTTCTCAAATTTGGCCACTGAATTCTTTGTATTATAGACTAGTGTTCTCAGAAGATTTGGATATTTTACATTTTACCTAAATTTGACCGTTTTTTTTTCCATCCAACCAAATAGTTGAACTTTCTGTTTAAGAGATCATAGGAAATTAACTCCTCCCTATTGTTAATTTATACTGTTAAAATCTGGTTACTTGGGAATATACAGGTTATATATAGGCTTGAATGGTTACAAAAAAGTTCAGTTGTTCCAAAACTCCATTTCTTAGTGCCTTAGTGTCCTTGTACCATCAGAGCTTGCCACTAGTTTGCACAAAACATGGTTCTGTGAGCACCCTCTCCAGCTGTGCCATTGGCCCTGCCTGTTCAGTCATGCCAGCCTTCCTCTGGCCTAGGCCTGGGGTGTTTCTTGCCAGGACCTGCCTAGTAACAAAAGACTACCTTCAAATTTGTATATCTCACCAGACTTGTGCAACTGTCTCAGCTGCAAACATACCCCATCATGGTAGTTAAGAGGCATTTAAAAAAATAGAATTGAAAAAAAGAATAAAAAACTTGTAACATTTCTTCTAAGCCACCAATCAATTAATCCAATCAACCAGCCAAAACAGAGGTAGCCAACTGACTAGAGCTGGACAATACAGGTATTTATGTCTTTCCACCCATAAGGGGAGATACAGAAATGTGAAAACCTCCCTCATACAAAAGGAGAACAGAACACTGAGATGGGATCTTGAGGTCCAAAACTCAGGCAATAGAGAGAAAGAAGGAAGAAAATGGAGAGAAAGGAAACTAGGGAGACTTGGGGAACAGTCATCTTCTCTGTATATCAACTTAAGACATTTGAATGCAGTTGAGCCAGGCTGTATAATGGTGGCAGCAAAACAGCAACATAATGTTGGGGATGCCCATAGTCTTGTTTTACTTTCTGCTCCATGATCTTCAAGGCCACTCTCTAATGAAGGGAGTAGTGATTGGGAGGGAAGGGAGTGGTAAAGGGAGTACATCAGAGCTGCATAACCTGGGGTTGGGTTTTGGAAAACAAGGATGAGCAAAAGCTGAAAGTACTATTATGAAGCTCTACAGTGTGGGGATATACTCTGCAGGTTTATGTATGGAGATTGCAGCAAGTGTCGTTGCCATGTCTTTCTTCACCACCAATGAGGACTGTAGAGAAATATGTCTTTCCCACAGCCAAGCATATGTAAAAAAGGAATAAAGGATAAGGTGCGTGTCCAAAGTCAGGTCATCTATGAAGAGTAAACAGGGTTGCAACACTTGCCACAGTATCTGTCTATGTGGTGAAAACATCGATCACAGCAGTACTGGTAGTCCAGTCATCCAGGTGGTGTCTCTTTCCATGAAGGGGTTAAGAACCACTGATTCTGCCAGGTCTCTGCACTGTACTGCATGAAACTGGGGCTGGTCAGAGGACTGTCCATTTACTAGTAAAAGACCCTGTAGGTGTCTCATTGTGCACTCCACAGAGAACAAGGGTGGGGTTGTTTCATCCCTCGATTTAAATATTATTTCTGATTTTAATAGGGATATTTGAGTAGTCTCCTGAAATACTCTTTTTTTCCCCCTTTCTAGTGCAAGTATCTTTGTTTTTCTTAGATTTAAGATGGATAACATCTTGATTTTATAAAGACATTTTGGCTTCTCTTTTGCCACAGATAAAAATATTAATATTGTGTCTTAAAAAGTTCAAGGTTTCATAGACTTCAGTGCACAGCTTTAGATCAGACAAACCAGGATTTATTCTGGTCTCCTTGTTGAGGCAGCAGACTTCACCTTACAGAACATCAGATTTCCTTTTTGTAAAAATAGATATTGTTGACAGAAGTATTTAACACAGGGTCTTGCATGTTATATTTAAACATTATTTTGTATATCCACTTATTATATAAGATTTCTGTATGGTTAGAATGAAACTCACGCTTTAAAATCATGCACTGAGGAAGGTGTGAAAATTGGGGTATGAATGGATTGTGGGAGACTGCAGGATTATTCAACCAAGGCAACTTCTGTGGAGCTTGTGCCAGTTATTTTGTGCAGAGATACAGACCTGGTGTTGTCAGGTTATGGAATACGAGGGGGAACCCCCCAAAACAGAATTATCTTTGGAGGATGGGCCCCTTGTAGTACAGGCTTCCTCCCCAACCCAGGTAAATGTTCTAAGAACCCATGGCATCAGTATAACAGCTAGTGTTGTTGTGAGGGGTTGCATTCAGCTTCAGTGAAATTTTTTTGGAGTTTCTTTCACCATATTTGCCCATTTCATGATGGGAGATTTATGAGCATATCTGTTCACGCTGTATAGTATGTTAGCAGTTTTTGACCAAAAATGGCATGACCCCCATGCCCCATCTCCCTATTTGCCCAATCTCATCCCAAGCAACTTTTTGTTTCCCCAAATGAAAAAAATTCCCAAAGGCAACCATTTTGCCAATGTGGAAGAGGTGAAACAAAAAAAAGCAGAAGCACTAAATGGCATCAAAATTGAAGAGTTCAAAAACTGTTTTGAGCAGTGGAAAAAGAGTCACGATAAGTATATGGCGTCAAACGGAAAGTACTTTGTAGGTGACTGAAGTTTAAACATGTAAGAATAAATATACAATTTTTTAAATAAATGAATTCTGAGGTTTTGGGGTCTGTCCCTTGTAAATATTTACTGGGTGCATATGTTATTCATGTTTTTGGACATCGTACAAAATGGAAAAAAATAAGTGAACAATGAACAAAATCAACAAAAATCTAAGCCCACTTGGCACTTTCATCATGAGTAAATTAAGTACCCTACTAAAGACTGTGAGTGCTATCAAGAGAAAAAAAAAGAGAAAAGAGTGATAGGAGCATGTAGGGTGCTTTTTAGACTGGATAGTCATAAGTTTAAAATACAATGATCCTTGAGCAAAAGTTTGAAGGAAGTGAGGGAGAAAGTAGTACAAATAGCTGCATAGGAATGCCCCAGGGTTCCACATTATATCTTATAACTAATTAAAAAGTATTTCAAATACTAGAATGAGTCAAACAAACAAAACATATCAGTGGATCACATTTATGCAGCAGGTAGCCAGTTTGTGGCTTCCATAAAAATCCAACTTATGTCAATCCATTTATTACTAATTTTCAATGAAAAACATGGCAATTCTGAATTTTCATGGCTACTTTAATCCCCATGGCCTACTGTCCACTCCCTTTTTGCATCCTCTTATTTGCTGGTAGATATTAGATACAGCAGATTCTCATACCATTTTGCTAAAACCCTGTTGGCATGTATTTATCCCTTCATATCTGAGTGAAGTCCCTGTCTCTGTTACTATCAATATTTAGATTCTCAGTACTGAGATTTGGGCAATACATTGTGGGAGATAGTAAGTTGTGTATGTTGTGTGCTGCCTCCTGGGTGTTGTTTTTCTGGAATTATTATAGGTATAATTTGCCTTGGTTATTTATGCAGTAAACTTTACTGATTATTGTCATTATCACTGAGTATTATCTAGCTGGAGCTATTTAGGAAAAGGGGACAAGTAATGTGCCTCTAGCTTGCGAGGTTGTGGTTTTCTTCCATTTGGTAGTTACTGAGTGTACTGATGAATCTAATTATCCTGATGCCATCATTTCCCTGTATTATGAGACTTGTTTATTGTTCTAAACCATTTATGCTATATCAGCAGATTTTATCCAAATTCTACTGGCATATGATTGTCTTTGAATCAGTTGGGTGGTTATGCCATGAAAATTTACACCATTTTAAAGAAGAAAAAAGTCTATTTTTTTTCTAGCTCCACTAGCTTTAATTGGATCAAAAATAAAAATTTATCTTACCCATCTCTAGGGATGATTGATGGCACTCATGTTAATACAGGTTATACTACATGACAGAAATTTTCATGCTGAAATAAATTTCTGTATAAGAAAAATTGTTTTCAGACCTCACCATACAAGGTTATTTTCAACTAGTATTTAATTTATTCACCCATTCCTGAAGTCACAACAATCTTAGAAAAAGAAATCAATTCACATGTTTGGGCCGCCGATTTGCTAGTGAAAGGTAAAGATGCCACACCTGTGACAATTCACCTTAAGGGAATATTAGACATTTAAGCAGAACCCTGGAGAATTAGAGGACTGATAAAATTTAGAGTTAGAAATGGAAGGGACAAAGAGTATTGTAGGCTGAAGTGACATTTTTAAAAGCACATAAAATACAACTAAATTTTGTAACATTTAAAATCTACCTAAATCTTTTTGTTTGTCAAGTCCCAGCCTAAGTAAAATGTCCTTGGAACCGCCATTTGCAAAAACTGTCATACTCCCCTCCATGCAGAATTTATTAGTTCCCCTTTAGAACTTATATCTCCCTAACTTCCTCACTGAATATGGGTTGCCTTATGGGTTGTTGATTACAGGCTTGTCTTCATACTAACCGATGCATTACTTGTGACTGAAAATCTTGTATCCCACTGCCCAATTCAAGAATATCAGCAGTAGTATAATTTCATATGTCTTTTAAATTTTTACTCTGTGCTAGCAATTTACACACATCCACATAAGAGAATCCTTGCTATGTTAACGCTGGGTTATGAAGAGTGCTATCTCTTTCACAGTTTTGAAAATGAGGTGAGTCCTAATGAAGTCACGACATTTGCCCTTGGTTTGATTAGTGAGTAGCAGAACTGAGAGCCAATTTAAATGTGTGGCTCCAAAGAACATCATTGGATACACCATGGTGCCCCACTTCCTGTTCCCTAGCTTAGAGCCTGCTACATGCTAAGCATTCAAGAACTGTGTGTTGACTTAGGAAAGGAATGAGTGATGGACAGCGTTTCCAGAATACGATAGAAGTATAAAAAAAAACCTGTACGACTTCCATGTGGTTAAAAAAAATCTGTCTGTGCATCAGGGAAGAACCTTCACAGTGTTGGCAAAATAAACAACTTCTTGGAGTTTTCAGAGCGGGATTTACCCTGCATGTGTTTAAAGTAGAAAGTCCTTAGGGCATCCCTGCAAATGTGCATCCGCCCAAACTTGAAAGGCAAGTCAGTCTAATCCTTGTAATAATGGCGGGACCCAGACTTGCTCCAGAGGCAACACATCCACCTTTCTAAACAATTTCATCAGCATCATCCCGAACTTCATTTAATCATAAATAGTAAGGAGCCCTGACAACCAGCAGCCCTCAACAGTGCCTGCTGCAACAGGTCCTTATGTCTTTGGACACGTGCTCAGGACAGATGATGGCAGGGTGTGAAAGCACAGATGTAGAAGTGCTAAAGTGAGGAGAGGACAGAAAGGGTGAGCAGAGGGGACACAGGAACAGACAAGTTGGAGCCAGACAAAAACGAGTAGGACACAACTAGAAAACCACAGTAGCACCAGTCGTGGCAGCTTTGGTAGTGACAGCCACAGTGGCAGACTAATCTGTTGTAGAGTTTACTGTCAAGAGGACTTGGCAGAACTTCTATGAGAAGAGGGATTTCAGAAGTAGAGCTGGAACACCTGAGGTCACAGTGACATGCTCTGAGAAGAAAATCTGAGGCTGTTTCTGCACAGCCTAGCAACTGAGAAGTCATCCAGGCTTGACAACTTACCAAGCTGACCTGTTCTGTTTGGGTGCTCACTGCTGATAAATGGGTGAGTACATGCAACTCCTTTTGTAATACAGCCACCAAGAATGGAAAAATGAGTCACTCACTTCCTAAATTTGCAACTTACCCATCAAAAGTAGCACAATGATTGGCAAAATTTTCTGGAACAAAAAATCCCGTGGTTCTGCCTACCTCCTTCCTACTTCAATGTCTTGTTTCCCCATCTTCCTGTTCTCTACTATTGATAGCACCCAGTATATCGTCAAAACATTGGTTGTTTGGTAATCAATCATTACATCTCAAATCAGAACTTTCCCAGAATATAGTATGATAAAATCATATCACACATTTAACTTACTCAAATGCATATAATGCAATTAAAAATTAATGTATTTTTCTATAATTCAGCAACAACAAAAGAAACCAACTTGATTTTAAAATGGGCAAAGGACTTGAATAAACTTGTCTCCAAAAAAGATGTACAAATACTAATAAACACATGAAAAGATGCTCAATATCACTAATCTTTGGGGAAACGCAAATCAAAATCACCATGAGATACTACCTCCCATTAATATGGCTACTATAAAACAAATAGAAAATAACAAATGTTGACAAAGATGCTGCGAAATTGGAGCCCTTGTGCACTGCTGGTGCAAATGTGAAGCAGTGTAACACCTATGAAAAACAGAATGGCAGTTTCTCAAAAAATTCAACATAAAATTACCGTATGATCCAGCAGTTCCATGTCTGGCATATACCAAAAAAAAAAAAAAATTGAAAGCAAGGACTCAGATATTTGTGTATCTAAATTTATAGCAGCATGATTTACAATAGACAAAAGATGGACTGGATGCAGCCCAAGTATACATCTATGCATACATGAATAAACAAAATGTGGTATATACATACAACAGGATACTATTCAGTGTTAAAAAGGAAGGGAATTCTGACATATGCCACAACATGAATAAATCTGAAAGGTATTGTGCCAAGTGAAATAAGTCAGTCACAAAATGACAAATGCTGTACACTTCCACTGCGACAAGGCACCTGGAGTAGTCATTTCACCAAGACAGAAAGGATAAGGGAGGTTGACTGGGATTGGTGAGTGTATGTGTGTCGGGGGTAGGAAGTGATGGAAGTTATTTTATTATTATTTTATTTTAAAGATGTGGGGTACAATTCAGGATTAGGTACATAAGTGATCAACGTACAGGTGATATTTGGGTCTCCCATTGGTCCTCACTTCACCTGTATTAGAATCAGGCACCTTTATTGATTTTATGTGCCCCCACCCACCAGCACTTTCCCACTACTGCCGTTCCCTTTCTTGTAGTTTTATGATAAATGTTCAAGGTCTGTTTATGAGTGAAAACATGTGGTATTCAGTTCTTTGTTTCTGTGCTAGATCACTCAGTATGATAGACTCTAAATCCATCCAAGTTGTTGCAAAGCCTATATGTTTGTCCTTATGGCTGTGTAATATTTCATCATGCATATGTACCACAGTTTTTTTTTTAAAAATCCAGTCCACTTTCAATGGACAGCACAGTTGGTTTCTTGTTTTTTTCTATTGTGAATAGAGCCTCAATGAACATGTGTGTGCAGGTAAAATGCAATACCCATTAAATTACCAACATCATTCTTCTCAGAACTGGAAACGATAATACATATAGAAACAGGAAATAACTACAAATAGCCATAACAATCTTCAACAAAAGAAACAAAGCAGCAGGTATCATACTTCGAGATTTAAACTTTTTATTATAAGGCTGCAATAATCAATACAGCCTGGTATTGGTACAAGAACAGGCATATAGACCAATGGAACAGGATAGAGATTCTGGAAGCAAACTCTCAATTTGTTAACCAACTCGTCTTCGACAAAACCTCTAACAACAACCACTGGGGAGAGGAGAACCAATTCAGTAAATGGTGATGAGAACATGCAGAGGATTAAAACAGGACCCCTATCACCATACACAAAAATAAACTCTAAATAGATCAAAGACCTAGACGTAAAGTCATAAACTATAAGAATCTTAGAGAATGTAGGAGACACCCTTTCAAACCTTGGAATAGGCAACCATTTCCTGATCAAAACCCCAAGTGCCCATGCCTTAAGAGATAAGATAGACAAGTGGGACCTCATCAAACTGAAAAGTTTCTGCAAAGGAAAAGAATCCATCAAGACAGCCCACAGAATGGGACAAAAATATTTATCTGACAAAGGCCTAATATCCAGGATCTATAAGAAACTCAAATGTACCAAAGGGAAAAAAGCAAACAGCTCTATTAAAAAGTGGGCAAAAGATATGGATAGACACTTCTCAAAAGAAGACATACAAGAGGCCAACAGATAACAAAAATTCTCAGCCTATGGGGACCAAAGGGAGGGACAAACTTTACCTATATAATGACCACTTATCTACCTAATCCTGAACTGTACCCCACATCTTTAAAAAAAATGCTCAGCCTCACTAATCATCAGAGAACTGCAAATCAAAACCACACTGAGATACCACCTAACTCCAGTCAGGATGGCCATCATTAATAACTCAAAGACTCAAAGAACGACGGGCTCAGTGGCTCAGCCTGTAATCCCAGCACTTTGGGAGGCCGAGGTGAGTGAATTGCCTGGGCCCGTGGGTTCGAGACCCACTGGGGCAACTCGGCGAGATGTCATCTCTACAATAGATCAAAAATTAGCCAGGTGTGGTAGCGCGCACCTGTAGCTTCAGCTACTTGGAAGGCTGAGGCGGAAGGATCGCTGGAGCCCAGCAGGTCGAGGCTGTGGTGGCCGGGAGCATGTCACTGCACTCCAGTCTGGGCGACAGAGTGAGACTCCAACTCAAAAACAAACAAATAAACAAACAAACTCAAGGAACAACAGATGCTGGAGAGGATGTGGAGAAAAGGGAACTCTTCTACACTGTTGGTGGGAGTGTAAATTAATACAATCTCTGTGGAAAACAGTGTGGCGATTTCTAAAAGATCTAAAAATCGACTTTCCATACGACCCTGCAATTCCTCTTCTGGGAATATACCCAGAGGAACTCAGATCATTCTACAAAAAAGGAAATTATTCTTTTAATGGGCACAGAGTTTCATGTTTGGACTATGAGAAAAAAATTCTGAAATGAATAGAAGTGGTAGTTGCACAGCAGTGGAAATGAACTTGTTGCCATTTCAATGCTCTGTATACCCAAGATGCTTCAAATGACCAGTTTTAGGTTATATATATTTTTACCCCAATTAAAAAATTCATTCATTATTATACTGTGCCTTATGGTATAAATTACATATGTTTACATATTGTATACAATTATTTAGGTAAACAATATAGACTTTATTTTACTTCCTGGGTAATTTAAGAGGCTTTAAATGGTAATTTTGCCATGTGAATTACTGATTCACAAGCTCAGTTTCTAACTTAACCGTGGTGTAAGCTGCAACTCCACTGACTTTGCTACTCAAATTTTGAAATGATCAGTAATGGAAGAAAGGAGAAACAAAGTATGTTATATATGTTATGAACTAAAATATAGGGTACTCAGTAATAGGTCATTGTTTAAATTCCCAAAAGTCTTCTCTAAATTCATTAGGTCACTAAGCATCTAAATCTCAAATGACATCTCCCTTTCCATTTTGATTGAGAAGTCATGGATAACCAGATGCCTTTTTTTTTTTCTTATAAGAATCATTGGCTAAGAGCTGAGCCAAACATTTATTTCCTGGAAGAAAACTACAAGGTAAGTAGACTTTATATGAGTTCATATTGCTTTATGAATTTTTGCTGACAAAACATATCACAATAGATTGCACATATAAATTTTTAGTAAACATAACCAACAGTTTAAAAGGAAAATGTATGAAAGCTGTAATAAATTGGAAAATTCAGCTTTATTATTTCAAAAATTATGTCAGTCATCTGATCATCTTGTCAGTTTAGTCATTCCTTTGTAATATGTTGTTGAAAAGTACACCATTGTCTACAGTCTCATTCCCAAAGCACCCACACATTTTTCTCTTTTCCACATAAGGAATTCATTTTCTACTCATAGTACCTTTTGCTGCAATCGCATTCAATTCTGTGGATCTTGGTGACAAAGTAACCCTGAGAGCTATTACTGGAAATAGAAATAAGAAACAGTGGCATTTGAGTCTGTTAACTTTCTTATTTCAGAGTCTTAACAGGAGAGTGTAGAAAGGTTACTGGAGAAGAAAAGACATGTTTTGAAACGATTGAGACTTCTCAAGCATCCCTTCTACTTTGCAGTTGCATAAAAAGGTGTGATCCTCTCTCCTGGTGAAAATGCTAGAACTCACAGAGAGGCTTATTTCTGGCCTCTGTTAGAGTCAATTAAATTCATTTCTCCTGACTATCTAGAACCAGAAGAAAATCTCCAATGTTTAATGTTCTTCTCAAAGAAACAAGGGATAGACGTCTTGAGTGTCTTTAATGGCACTGAAGTAAAAATAGAAAGTGTTTGACATGGGAAGCCACACAAGCACATCAGGAACTCTCTTGCCAAAAGAGAAGACGCTTATCTTGCCAGTCTTCTCATATGCTTTAGAGGCATTCCTGGAGGTGAATGTAGACTAGCTCTCTCAGGAGGCTTAGTTGTGTGATTTTTGTCTCTCTTATTCTATGAAAGATAACACTGGCAGGATATTGGAATGATGTTTGATTCTGTACTTAGAACTATGATTTCAGTTGATAGTTTTATCAGAAAATCTGAAAAACCATACTCCCTGACCTACCTGGAAACTCTGAACCTTTGCCAACCAAGGATTACATCTAGAAGTAATCTTTCACTTTAAAAGTACCAGCGTTTCAATATGTTTAAGGGAAGAGTAAAAGGAAAACAGTTCAATCTACATCAAGATTGCCTGTCTCACAATTTTACTATTAGTTGTTTCCTAAAAATTTAATATTCTAGACCGTTTTCAACACCTCTCCTTGAGTTCTGTTTCTCTTCCCCAGGCAGTGGTCCAAAGCACAACAACACTCTCAATCCATATGCCACTCATCCCAAGACATCTAATGTGAGTAGGAGGCCTTGAGACAGCAACTCCTAGAAGACAGAGAGACCCATCTTGTTTAACTTTACTGTCCCCTTCCTCACCTCCCCCCAACAAGCCTCGCATGAGATTTGCCGTGATGGGTACTCATTCATTGCTTATTAAACTGGAATCACTCTCAGAAGCTATCTTAGTGAGTTTTTCAGAGAAAGCTGTCTGATTCAAAATTAGTATTATGATGAGGTTTTCAAGGGTGTTTGGCTTTTTTAAAAAAAAAATAAAGTAACTTACATCTTAAGAACTTAATTCTTTCCTTTCATGACTCAACGTCAATAGCGATTCATAACTGTTTTCATTCTATAGGTGCAGAATGTGTTAGTTGGTATGTAGAAGCTCTGGAATTGTTACAGCCAGGATCATGACCCACATTTCATGTTGTCCACTCTTGTGATTTGTAACATTTTTTAATATTTTAAAAGTTTTTTTTCTCCTCATGTTAGGGAAGAGTTGGTTTGCGATATTCTGTGATTCATGATATTGGGACAAAGCTCTCTACTCAGCAATGTTGAGAGAAAGTTCCCGGAATTTCAGGCTATGAGTCAGATTCCAACAGGTCCCTATTGCTTTCTTTCCCTACTGCTAATGGGTAGACAGAATGATTAACTCAGTAATTACTATGGGCTTGGTGTTATGTGAGAAATGGAAAAGGGAGTGCCTCTGGTTCTTATGTTCAACACATTTTACAGTCTTGCTGGTGAGATCAAAAGAACAAATATAAAGCAAGAAGATGCTAAGAGTTAAACCATGAAGCAGTAGCTATTTCACCGAGGAGTGTGCCAGTCTCACTAAAAAAGTGAAACAAATTAGCTTGAATAAAGGATATAATTTGAAAATACAAAAAGAAACTCACTACAAGATATGGGGAACATGTACACAGAGGGAAGAAAGGACATGGCATGAAGGAAAAACAAGAAGAATATAAACATGACCGAAACAGAGGTGAAGAGTTTGTGAACTGACAGCAAATGAACTTGCATTTGCACATGTAGGATATAACACATTCTCCTCTCCATCCTTCATACCCTGAAGAGTGCCTGGTACTCGGTCCCCATTCAACAACTGCTTCCTGAGTTCAACTGAAACAGATTAAAAAAGACTTTTTCAACAACATGCAGAGGACTTTAAATAGGATGTGATAAATTAATGAAGATTTCTAGATCAGGCAAATGTTATGGAGTAAGTAAATGATCACACTTCAGGAAATTGAGTGACAAAGCAGAGAGAATGCATTAGCATTGAATACAGATGAGCCTGTATGTTGTATGATTATGGGCAGATTGCTGAACTCTTCTGAGCTTCAGTTTCTTTGTAAAACAACAACAAAAAAAAAAAAAAAACAAAGCAGAATGTTACACTCACTGGGCAGGGCTATTGAGATAATTAATTGAGGTAATATATGCCAAGTTTCCAGCATGTTGTTACGCTTTGTAAATTCTACCTATTTTGCTACCTGGATAATGGCATTACCAGTTGGATGAAAAGGGGACAAGACAAGCAATGGGGGAGTAAGGGTGGCCTGAAGCGGGGAGGGAGGAGCACGAATGTCCAAGACAGAGTCTAAGGAAGAAAACAATAGGATTTGGAAAACATTGTATTTAGACTGTGAAGCACATAGGATACCAACATTTTTGCTCTAATATAAATAAGGATGGACTGAGAAAATAATCAAAAAGTATGGTTGCCGAGAATATCTGATTTTTTGGAAGAGCTAGCTCTACCTTTAAGCATAATTAGTTTCCCCAATTACTTTCTTCATTGTCCTTTCAGAGAGTTCTGACCAGATTAGCAAAATCTTTACGGGGTTTTCTTAAAAATAAAGAAAACATATTTTCTAGGAAAACAATAAGTAGAACCAAAGAAGTGCTACACCAGGTAAAGGGACTCTGTAAAGGATCGGCTGTTTAACCTGATCTCGTGGATTAATTTAAACATTTAAAAAGATACTACATTTTCCAGTGAAGTTTAAGAGCATTGGTTTATTTTGGCAAATGAACATAGTGAAGATTTCATTCTAAGAACTCATGCAGCTTACTGTAGAGATTTACAGAAATAACTATACATAAAAAACTTTTAAATGTTAATTTTTATTAACTACCAATACTTGCCTAGACAACCAGTGACAGGGAAATAATTGTTGGGTGTCCTAATGAAGGAATGGCAGGCCAACAGGCAAAAGTTGAAATTCCTTTGCCTGAAATTGATTTAAATAAGATATATCCCACTTTCACTTCCTAAAACAGGAAACAATATATAGATAAAGATAAGTTATCATGTGCATTAGGTACAAAAGCAATAAATTTCACTAGAAAAGAAGCTAGTATTAAAAGTTTATTTTTACTGAAGAATCATTTTTATTTTTGGATTTGCTCAGATAGCATGAGAGGTAAATTATGCTATCTGGGCATTTCCTTTGAATCCTGGAGTCATACAAGATTCAAAGGAAATGGAACTGTTACCAAAAAAAAAAAAAAAAAGTCAAAGAGAAACGATTAATGAGACTGAGCAGCAAATCTAAGTTGAAACTATTTCAAATAACTATGAATCTGGGCAGCATAGTGAGACCCCATCTTTACAAAACAACAAAAGAATTTGCCTTGCGCAGTGGCACGGTCCTATAGTCCCAGAAATGAGGGAGGTTGAGGTGAGGGGATTGCTTGAGCTAGGAGTTCAAGGTTACAGTGAGCCATGACTATGCCACTGTACTCTAGCCTGGGTGATAGTAAGACCTCATGTCAAAAAAGTAAAAACAAATATGAATTCCTCCACACACACACGTATGATTTCTGAGCAGAATCAGTCTCTTTCTATCTGCTCATAAATGCTTCTGCCTTTTGTGGGTTTCTACCTCTTTGGTGAATCTGCTCTGAACAATGGATACTTTTCCATAGATAATTGCAGCTTTTCAGTTTCTCAGTTCAGTTCCACCAAATATACACTATTTTTAAAAAATATTTCATTCTCTACTTCAAATTCTTCCCCCACACAAAAATCACCAAGAAGACACTTGAACTCTAGATACACCAGAAATTTCACATTCTTGGCAAATACTTCAAGGTTCTTTCTTCCCTGAAAGGAACCCTCTTCTATGAATCTGGTAGAAAAACATGCCCTTTTTCTTTTTCTCTTTGCCGGAGGCTATTTAATGAATGCAGTGTGGCTTAACTAGTGAATTCCAAGTGATTGGTGAAAATAAAATATAAATACCCCTGGAATGACATCAATCAGACTTATACCAAATAATATAAATTTCTGTTCATATAGTTCTCTCATTTCAACATGCAAATTGAAAAATAAGGGTTGAAAATTGACATGCTGGTGTGGCCCAGTCCCTCTGTTTTGCTTGCAAATTCCTGAGATATAGCTAGAAACAGAATTCCCCACTACTTTTTGTTTGAGCGACATAGAGAAGAAGGTGGCAGCTTCTGTGTTTGAATACAGTTTGATAAAGCAACTTTATTGCCCCTACCAGTGACTTAAGGGAGACACAATCCACACTCAACATGTGACACAGTCATATGTCTTCAGAGCACGTGTTCCCCAAATGAACTCATTATTCTACTTCTAAATAGAGCTGCCTTTGCAGTAGTACACTGCATATATAAAATATGCTCACACCGACATCCTATAGTGTCTGCGTATGCGTGTGTGTGCACACATGCGTGCACTGGCTAAACCTGTATGCATGACTGTGTGCATATACAATTAGTTTCCATGACTATGGCTCATGGCCAAGATTATCCACAATAGATCACACCATGTTGCCAGAACAAATTCAACACTCTGTAGCCATTTTATATCTGTTTGCAAAGTCTTACTATATGAAAGTGAACGAGGTCTATAGTGATCATTCCCCTTCTAAAATTATTTAGCCAGAAGTCCTAGGGATTTTTGTTCTTTCATGCATTTTTTTCTCTTAATAAAAAAAAAAAAGCCTTGGCATCATATGAGAAGTCACCCCTCAACAGCCTTCAGAGACCACTTTTAATCAAAGTGAAAGGAATGGGTAAACGGACTGAATTTCTCTTGGCTCATAGTCCATATCATAGCCAGAATGGACTAGAGGTTTCTGTTACCAGGATTTTTTAGGTCACAGGGTGTGAGGTGTACAAGGGTCAAGCGATATTCCCATGATCATGTTTCTAAGCTAAGATATGGACTCATGGTTTGTAGACAGGGAATGCCCCTAATAGAAGAGAGCCAGTCTAGAATACAGGCAGGACCCAGAAAGGAAGAATATGGATGAGAAAGCCCAAGAACAGGCACAGACAGCAGGCTCACACAGACAGCAGTCTCCGCTGGGTAGGTCTTCAGAAAAGGATTGCTCCTATGGGGTTAAGGAGTAACTTCTGCGGAAGCAGGGCGTCAGAGCCTCCGACAACGCTGCTGCTGCTTCCAAGAAGATAACTGAATCATTGGCAGTTCTTCTGGAAAATAACCCCATGTTGGAAGGGTGGGAAGAGACCCTAAATTCTTCATCAAAACTCTGCCAAACTTGAAAAACAAGAAACACTGCTTTAGAAATTGCATTGATTTAAACATATATTTGAAGAGGATGTTAAAAATCACATTCATATTTGCCATGAATTGAACAAAGTTGATCTTGTGTACTTTCAAGGCAACAGATTTTTGAAAATATACAGGAAGAAAAATAGTTTTATGTTTTAGAGCTGGGGTTGTAGTGTTCTGAAGCCTAATACAGAATTTTGGCTGATATTTTCATATATCCTTTTTTATCTTCAACGTTTAGAAATAAACAACTTTAGAGATCATAAGGCCCTTACATGCAAAATAGAATAAAGGTTAAAAATATGTTAAAAGATTGTCTTCATATTATAACTGAATTGGAAATATTTACTAGACTACCAATTTTTTTTCTCCCAATATGCCTTTGTTTATGAGATACAAAAAACGAAATCGGTGATGTTTTTTCTAATCCAGAATGCCTTTTCCTTTTGCCTCACATGCATTCTAGCCAGATGACTGGGCAATTATTTTGAAGGTTGACAATCTGCTCCAAGTCTTAGAAAGCAGGCAAATCCTTAAAGAAGGAAGAAAAAGATTTGAGATCCCAGTTTAGAGTTATGGAAATTACATGGACTTTGGTAATAATGGAACACTTGAGAAAATAAAAAAATAGTCCTGGCTCTGCTATTTATTGGTGTTGTAATCTTGGGCAAATTGTTGTTTTTGGCTATGTCTCCATTTCTCCATTTTTAGGAAGGTGGTGGCAGGGTGGGGGGCAGGGGCTTACAGCGCTGTCCTGACAATTAAATGACTTATTGTATATTAAGCACTTAATCTTGTGCTTGACTTCCTTCAGTCATATGTTTGCTTTCAAACTATACTAACCTTTTATTTTTTCTTTTTCTGAAACAAGTAAAGAAATAAAAGGCTTTCCTGACTTCTCAAAG
Source organism: Tarsius wallacei (assembly GCA_963574415.1). Taxonomy (NCBI): domain Eukaryota; kingdom Metazoa; phylum Chordata; class Mammalia; order Primates; family Tarsiidae; genus Tarsius; species Tarsius wallacei. The sequence continues at coordinate 29,266 of CAUYQG010086245.1, forward strand.
TTATGAAATCTGTGGTGCAACAGACACATTCTGTTCTGTGCAGTATGAGTTTTTCAGCATGATTAGTAGGTACGTTGCTGCCTCCAAACACAGGAGAGCATTCCGGAGTGTTCTGCAGCAGAGTACTTTTAGGTAAAACACTTCATTAATCCCAAATACCCCGTCACGGAGTAATATGTTATCACTGAATCCTGTTGACCTAGTTAAGCCATCTCTAATTTTATTTCTGATAGCCTATAATTAGGATGGTCTGAAATAGCCTGAAAATATTCAGTTCCAACCCTTGTTCAGTGCCAATCCTTGTCCCCAAAGGCAAGTAGCAAAACCTCCAATAAGGCCTTTTTGGAGATTTGTTCTTTTATGTCACCAGATTTGACAATCTTTCAGTATGGAGAGAGGGGAGAGGAGGGGTGAGGGGAGTGGGGGTGGGGAGAAGGAGAGTAAAGGGGAGAGGAGGAGAAGGAAAGGGGAGGGGAGTGGAAAAGAAGGGGAGGTGAGGGAAAGGGTGAGAGAATCAAGGAGAGGAGAAGGGAGGAGATGGGAGGGGATGGGTAGAGAGGGAAAGAGATAGAAATGATATACTCTCAGTTTTGTGAGTTTTACCAAATTGTTGACTAGGTCACTGCTCAAATTTGTTAGCAGATATCTCAGATCTGTTAGTACAACTGGGAGGATCATCCCCAATAAATATTCTCAATAAACAAATAAATCTCAATAAACAACACAACCTCTGCTTTGGTGACCGCAGCTTTTAAGAACACAATCTCACCTTGCAGAAGAAGCTAAACACGACTGTGACAGTATCTTCAGCCCCAATTGTCCCTCCCACACCCTTCCCTCCAGCAAACAGAGCTTCAGAAATGCAACACCTATCAAATATTTCTGCAGAAAAGCCAGATTGCTGGGATTTTAAAGCATTACACTCCTCCCCCCCCTTTTGACATTTAGACAGATTGAGTTTGAGAGAGGAAGTGACTCTAGTTCAGACTGCCCCGCACCACTGTCAGAGGAAATAACCCAAGTAGAATGAAGTGATAATACACTGTAGAATATTTAACAGAGAGAAAGCAGAAGAAAATGGCAATCTGGGAATATACAACAGGTCCCCAAAATAGATGCAGACTCCGGTGCCAGAGCAAATGCCAAGTACAGTAGATCATAAAATGGTCGCATTACCTTGCCTTGGGGGCTGCGTGTTGACACAGGAGAAATGGCGCCTGTGCAGTCGGTCTAGCCCAGCTTCTCTTCCCAGTCTCTGCTATTCTTTGTCTTGGGCCTGCCAACTTTCCTCTCTCCTCCCTTCTGTGTATTCCTCAGTGAGAGAACGGGGAAGTGACCACCTTAATGACTGCAGCATGTTGCGGTAGGATTAATGACAGATCAAATACAACTCTGGGCTCCAATGTCACATTGTGGACGAAATCAGAGGGTTCTGGGAGGATATTAGCAAAACTCTTTCCATTTCGTAGGAGACTCAAGGTGACTAGGGACAGTTAGACCTCCCTCCCAAGGAAAGAGATGATAGATAGAGTGGTGAAGGAAAAGTATACCCCCTTCCGTGCACTTAATGAGCGAACTGCCACCTTCTGGGCCCTAGGACGAGGATGCTGACGTGATGACTTAGCATGATGCAGAGGTTGAAAAATTGGCAAAACCGGACTTCATCATTTGCTGAAAGCCACAGAGAGAAAAGAGTGATGCTGGCAGCTTGCAGCAAGGGAGGCACCTTTCAGAGGAACACTGCTACCTCATATTCATAGTGGAATTGAGAAGATCTACATTTGAAGAAGCCCTGTTTGTCTTTCCATTGTGTGGGCAAAAGAGAGTAGTCACTTTTACTCACCTCCTGGCAAACTGGTATCTAACCTTGATATTAGGCTTTCTAGTACACCTGTGACTGTGAGCTGGCCAGACACTGAGGCTGAGATAATTGTGAACATGAAGAATAAAGAAAAGTGTTCATCCTAGCTTTTGTGCTTCCTTTTTCTTTTTCTCCTCTTTTCTGTTTTCCTTTTTTTTCTTACTTCCACCCTTTCTTTTTTCCTTTGTTTCTTTCAACTTAAAGATATCTCTTTAACAATTTACATAAAGGAGAAACAAAAGCTAAATCAGGTTACACAGAAAAGGATTTAGGTGGAGAAATTAATAGGAAAAAATTTCAAAGAAGAGCCAGCAGCAATTGAGTCAGGAAGTTTCCAGGAAAGTTACGTAACCAGCCAGTATGCACTTAAGAATACATATAGACGCTGTGGAAAGTTGCCCACTAAAAGAACGATTACTTCTGATTCCTAAATGCAGAAAAATGAAGTGATATTACACCCTGGCTGAAGTTTCTCCAGATGTATGGATCTACACCATTTCAACAAAAAGGGAGTTGCCATTTGTGGGAAGTTAAGTTGTTAGGATGTGAGGCAGCAATGAGAATGGGAAGGATGGTTGTCCAGTTTCTATTCAAATCTTGTGGTTTTCAGGATAGCAATTTGTTCAATATTGGTAAAAATAAATTTCCCACTTCAGAGAAGAAATGTTATAAAAATTCTCAAAACATTTCTTCATAAGATAATTACTATAGCATTGTTGATAGGTTGGAGCACATTTTCCTTCAGATTCCCAAGGATTTAATTAAAGGAGAAATTATATTGGCAAATCAACTTGGACTATTCTCTAAAATAAAATGTTTTAAAAGTGTTTCTGTAGTTTATACAAACTAATATATTATTTCTAGGGAAAACACATTGATAAACACAGGAAGAACTGAACTGAAACAAGCATTTTCATTATGAAGAAAATTGAATTTATTAAAGACAGTTCAGAAAAATATGGACAATTTTCCTTTTTTTATTTAAAGGATGTGGGGCACAATTCAGGATTAAATATACAAATGGTCATTGTACAGGTAAAGTTTGGCCCTTACTTTGGTCCCCACTTTGCTTGGTTTGAGATCAGCTATCTTTATCGATGAAGTGTGCCCCTGCCTCCTTCCCCTGGCAGTTTCCCTCTACTGCCAATCCCTTTTCGATATTATTGTGATAATTGCTCAGGACCCACTTATGAGTGAGAGCATGTAGTACTCAGTTCTTTGTTTCTGTGATAGATCTCTGAGTATTATAAACTCTAAATCCATCCAAGTTCCCGCAAAGTTCATAATTTATCCCCTCATTCTGGCTGAGTAATATTCCATCATGTATATGTACCGCATTCAAGAAGGTTTCTCTAGCATGTAAACACAACTGCTGTTAACATTTTAATATGTTTTCTCTAATTATTTTTTCCCCTGTGAATTCATTACTTAAAATATTTTTAGCCGGGCTCGGTGGCTCAGCCTGTAATCCCGCGCCTTTGGGAGGCTGAGGTGAGTGGATTGCCTGAGCCCGCGGGTTCGAGACCCGCCTGGGCAAGCGAGACCTCATCTCTACAATAAATCCAAAAATTAGCCGGGCGTG
>CAUYQG010086246.1:0-23523 GCA_963574415.1 Tarsius wallacei
GAACCAGAGTCTCTTTGTGTTCTCCTCTGTGGAGGGTTTCACAGACCAAGCTGCCCTGTCGCCATCTTGCTGGAAGTTCCTCTTTTATATTTCTGATTGTGTTTTTTTCTTTTTCTTTCTTTTTCTTGGTCATTCTGGCTCGGGGTCCATTAATCTTATTAACTCTTTCAAAGAACCAGCTTTTTGTTTTGTTGATGTTTTCTATGATATTTTTGTCTTCTATATCTTATATTTGGGCTCTTATTTTGGTGATTTGGATTCTTCTGCTAAAGTTGGGGTTTTGGTGGTCTTCTCTTTTCATCTCCCTTAGGTGATTTGTTAGGCTCTCAACTTGTGATCTTTCCATTTTCTTGATGTGTGTTTGCAGAGATATAAATCCCCCTCTGAGAACTGTTTTCATGGCATTCCAGAGGCTTTGGTAAGATGTTTCTTCATTTTCATTTGTTTCCAAGAATCTTTTAATTTTGGTTTGGATTTAAGTGTTGACCCAGTAGTTGTTCAACCTCATGAGTTTAGTGTCCATGTCTTTGTGGGCTTTGGGGAAATTTTATTGCTGTTGATATTTATTTTTATTCCACTGCTGTCTGAGAATATGCATGGCAAGATTTCAACCTTATCGAATTTGTTTATGCTTGATTTATGGCCAAGGATGTGATCGATCTTGGAGTACGTTCCATGTGGTAATTAGTAAAATGTATACTCTGTGGTTGTTGGATGGAATAATCTATAGGTATCTATTAAGTCCATTTGGTCAAGTGTCAAGTTTAGGTTCTGATTCTCCTTGTTTATTATTTTGCCATGACCAGGTAGGCTTCATCCCCAGGATACAGTGCTAGTTCAACATTCGCAAGACCATAAATGTAATTAAATACATCAACAGATGTAAAAACAAGAACCACATGATTATATCATTAGATGCATAAAAGGTTTTTGATAAAATCCAGCATCCCTTCTTGATAAAAACCTTCAAACACCTGGGTATAGAAGGAACATACCTCAAAATAGTAAATGCCATCTATGATAAACTCACAGCTAACATATTGCTAAATGGACAGAAAATTGAAACATTTCCCCCTGAAAACTGGAATAAGACAAGGCTAGCAACTCTCACCCCTCTTGTTCAACATTGTTTTGGAAGTGTTAGCTATGGCAATTAGACAAGAGAAGGAAATCAGGGGTATCCAAATAGGAAAAGAGGAAGTCAAGTTATCCCTCTTTGCTGATGATGTGATCTTATACCTTGAAAATCCAAGAGAATCTGTCAAAAACCTGCTTGCACTGATAAAAGACTTTGGCACAGTCTCAGGGTACATAATAAATGTGCAAAAGACAGTTGCATTCCTATACACCAACAACAAGGCAAAGACCCAAATAAAAACCACAATCCCATTCACAATAGTCACACACAAAATGAAATACCTCATCATCTTCCTAACCAGAGAAATGAAAGACCTTTACAATGAGAACTACAAAACACTGCTCAAAGAAATCCAAGAAGACACAAACAAATGGAAAAATATTCCATGTTCATGGATAGGAAGAATCAACATTGTTAAAATGTCCATCCAACCAAAGGCAATCTACAGATTCAATGCAATACCCATTAAGTTACCAACATCATTCTTCTCATATGACAATACAGAAATTCATATGGAAACATAAATGATCACAAATAGGCAAAACAATCCTTAGCAAAAGAAACAAAGCAGGAAGTATCACCTTTCCAGACTTTAATCTTTACTATAAGGCTACAGTAATCAAAACAGCCTGGTATTGATACAAGAAAAGGCATATAGATGAATGGAACAGAATAGAGATTCCAGAAGCAAAGTCTCAATTTTTCAACCAACTCATCTTTGACAAAGCCTTCAATGACAACCACTGGGGAGACGGAGAACCTATTCAGTAAATAGTGCTGGGAAAACTGGCTGATCACATGCAGAAGATTGAAACAGGACACCTACCTATCACCACATACAAAAATTAACTCCTAATGGATCAAAGACCTAAACATAAAAACCTCAAACTATAAGAATCTTAGAAAACACAGTAGACAGCCTTATGGAAAGTGGAATTGGCAACCAATTCCTGATCAGAACCCTAAGTGCCTATACCACAAGAAATAAGATAGACAAGTGGGACCTTATCAAACTGGCGAGCTTCTGCAAAGCAAAAGAAACTGTCAAGAAAGCAGAAAAACAACCCACAGAATGGGAAAAAATATTTGCCAACTGTATGTCTGACAAAGACCTAACATCCAGGATCTACAAGGAACTCAAACGTGTGGAAAGGAAAAAAACAAACAGCCCCATTAAAAAGTGGCCAAAAGACATGAATAGACACTTCTCATAAGAAGATATATGGGCAGCCAACAGACACATGAAAAAGTGCTCAGCCTCACTCATTATCAGAGAAATGCAAATCAAAACAGCATTAAGATATCACCTAACCCCAACCTTAGTAAGAATGGCCGTCATTCATAAAACAGACAACAACAGATGCCTATGAGGATGCGGAGAAAAAGGAATGCTTCTACATTAATGGTGGCAATGCAAACTATTTCAACCTTTTTGGAAGACAGTGTGGCAATTTCTGAAAGAACTAGAAATTGACCTTCCATATGACCCAGCAATCCCCCTATTGGGAATATGCCTAGAGGAGCTCAAATCATTCTACAAAAAAGATACCTGTACACGTATGTTTGTGGCAGCTCTATTCACAATAGCAAAAACATGGAACCAACCATGCTGCCCATCAAAGCTGGACTGGATTTTTAAAATGTGCTACATATACACAATGAAATATTGTGCAGCCATAAAGAAGGAAAAACATATGGACTTCGCAGCAACTTGGATGGATTTAGAATCCACCAGACTCAGTGATCTGTCATAAAAACAAAAAAGAGAGTACCATATGTTCTCACTCATAAGCGGACCTTGAACAATTATCATAATGCTTTAAGAAAGGGATTGGCAGTAGTGGGAAACTGCCAGTGGAGGGGCAGTGGAATTGGCAGTTGAGGAAGCTGTTAGGGGAGAGAAGAGCACACTTCATCAACAAGGGTACCTGCATAATCAACGTTTGCATACCTAACCCTGAATTGTACCCCATATCTTTAAAATTTTTTTTTAATTAAAAAAAAAAAACTAGAAAAAAATTTTAAATTGTCTTTTTGTAATGATAGGTTCCATTCACTCTCCATATCTAATGAAGAGACTTTTTATACGTTCAGTTTTAAGGTAAGCATTTATTTAGTAATATTATTCTGGGCGCCAACAAAAGACAGATGCTTAAATTTGTGCATAGTCATCATTTGAAGGATGGTTCCATTCATTTGCCCAAATAATTTAACCCATTGGATCAGAAGCATTTTTCACTGTTAGGAGGCTCTCCTGCCTTTCTAACTTATGTCTCATATCCGTTTGCTAATCTGTCTTCTTTGATCTGTTTTTCAACTATTGATGTTTCCAAGAATTTTTCTTCTCATTCTTTATAATGCCCAAGATGTTCTTACTTGCTTTGGTAGTACACTCTCTATTATTTATGAGGCTCACTCCTAGTGACTTCATCTAAGTACTCTCAAGAACATGTCCAAAGCTGAACTCTCCATCTCACTCCTAAATGTCTTTTCTTCCTCCTAAGTTGTAGAATTTCCTTTACTTCTCACCCCCAGTATCCAACCAGTTTTTAAATCCTAGTCTCTAACCCTTAAATATATCTCTCCACTGTAGTTCATCCCACCACCTCCACCTACTCCAGATCCACTTTACTTCTTGTACCAAGAGCTGGAATAGCATACTAACTTTTTTCCTTCCTCTTTCTAACCTCTCCTTGAATCCATATAGAATTTTATCTTTACAACAAGAACAAGAAGATCAATCATAACAATTTTTTTCTTTTTTTTCTTTTTTTTTTTTTTTTGCCTCAATCCTTTAATAGCTATCTGTCAACTACCAAGCCCCAGGAACGAGCTCCTTTTCACCTTTTCATCCGATCCCTCACCACTTCCCTAAAAGTAAAAGTTCCATTCATTTCTGAATGTTCTTTGTTTACACTATACCTTCACCCAAAGCATTCCATTGGCCCTGAACAACCTTCCCTGCCCTTCTCTCATGGTACCTCAATCTCCCACCATTTAGTGGCCTTCTTATTGTCTTTCAGAATTCAACTTAAATGTGACCTTTCCTATTGAGCATGTACAGCTTTGAAGTGTGCCTGCTTGTTTAATGTGAATCTGTCCCCACTGAACTACTGGAGTGATAAGTTCAAAAGAAGTGGAGTATTATTAAAAAGTCAGAAAACAACAGATGTTGGTGAGGCTGTGGAGAAAAGGGAACACTTGTACACTGTTTGTGGGAATGGAAACTAGTTCAACCTCTGTGGAAAGCAGTTTGAAGATTTCTCAAAGAACTAAAAATAAAGCTACCATTCAACCAAGCAATCCCACTTCTGGGAATATGCCCAAAAGAACATAAATCATTCTACCAAAAAGACACCTACACTCATATGTTTATTGCAACACTATTCACAATAGTAGAAACATGGAACCAACCCAGAAAGTGGACCGAGTAAAGAAAATATGGTACATATACACCATGGAATACTACGCAATCATAAAAAAGAACTAAATCATTGCAACAATATGGATGTAGCTGGAGACCATCATTCTAAGTGAAACAAAAAGCTGAATACTGCGTGTTCTCACTCATAAGTAGGTGCTAAACACTGGACACAGGGATGGAAACATCAGACACTGGGCACAGCAAAACGAGGGAGGGAGGGAAGTGGGATAAAGGATACAAAATTGCGCATTGGGTACCATGCTTATCACTGTGGGGGTGCGGTGGGCTTGTCAGAAGCCCACAGCTCATTTTCATACAATATACCTATGCAACAAATGCTCCGATGTACCCCATGATTCTAAAATGTAAAAAAGAAGCAGAGGCAGCTTTCTTATCTCTTCATTCACACACTTAGTGCAACATCTGCTACATATGCATTTAATAAATTATGGTTGAACTAAATTTAATTGAATGATGATATCTAATATATATGTTTGTTTTTAAAGTTTCAGTGGCATAGTGAGTTAAAGAAGAAATATTCCAAAGATTAGTGCTTGAGTATCTTAAGTAAACAAAAGAAGATTTTAAAGAAATATCATGACAAATGTTCAAGAAAGAGTCTGAAAATGATGTGTCTGGAAAGTGAGGATGAGAAGGAAGAATGGCAAGATTAATAGATGCCTCCCAGGAGTTCTAGAAGTAATAAGCTTTCTTATTTTGTCAAAACCCAAGTAGGATATCAGGACTATTGCCTTGTCTTTTCACTTTTTCTGGAGTCATTAAGAATTTATAGATACAAAGTCAGTTCTAGACTACATTAGCACCCTTTAACATATTAATCAGGCTTCCATCCTTGTCACCACTTGCTTGTAATCCCAGGCCAAGTGCTCAACTTCTCTGGTACTGGAGAAACAAGTGCCCTTGGAAATTAATTTCCAAGCTATCCTTCTCTCCTATTGCACTTTAAAATTATACTGTGAATGTCTAGCTACTTACCTAGAACCTACTCCTGAAAAGGATTGCTCTTGACCCATTGACTATTGTCACTAAGACCTTGAACTAACCTCTCTTTCTGAAACACAGAACCCAGGAAAGGATTACTGGTTGGATTCTCACATCATTCCTATTTTTCTTTTCTGGGGCCCTACAATCTGTCTGAAAAGATTTCCCTAAGTGGCTGCTCCCCTTTTCCACCATTTCTTCACTATCTAATCAGTAAACATAGCCCAAGTGTGATTGTCTCTACAACCCTGGCACCTGCTTCAAGTCACACTGATTTCTGTTTGTCAACTGTCTCAAAGAATTTACTTTTTCTTTCTTTTTAATCACCTCTCTCTACTTCTCCCTCCCTCCCTCTCTCTCTCTCTCTCTTTCTCTCTCTCTCTCTCTCTCTTTCTCTCTCTCCTCCCTTCTTTTTCTCTTTCCCCTTCCCTCTGGCCCCCCCAACACACACACTTGCATACACACAGAATTCATACACAGAAATCTCAATTATTTTTCTTTCCCAACAATTACTAATGTTCACAAAGTGCACATTTACATCTAAGATGGCGCCAGACTCTCAAAACAGATGCACTTTCAGACCCAAACATACTTTTGGGAGAAAAATTGCTGCTATCAAGAGAAATGCCTAAGAGATAAACATGCTGGAAACTAATTGGAAAGAAAAAAGTTCAAGCCAACATAAGAGAAAATACTTTATTTTCTTCTTGGCACACCCAGAATGCAAACTGGTCTCTGTTCCAAAATGCAACTTTTGTGCAGAAGAGACAGAAGCAAAAGATTTAGATTCACAGTGGGATGAGATATCTATAGCTTAATAAAAAACAGCAGAGCAATTGCAGAGAAATAACAGGGATGCCAAAGAGAGATAGATATATAAAGTAGTTTCAGAAACTGCTTGACTCTGTTCTTGTAAATGAGTCTAGTTATATGCTTGGATGATATATGATATGACAGAACTCAATATCTAAGTCACACTTTTTAAGATCTTTTATCTTATCCTAAGAATTGCTAACCTAGTATTTTACCATACCATCCCTAACCAACTTATCATGAGATTATATTTCAAATACATACATTTGTTATTTTTTATTGTATTTTCTTTCAATTTCCAGAACTTAATTTTTAAAATTTATTTCTGAACCTAACTCCTATTATAAATTTTATTTATATTATCATGACACACACACAAACACATGTGCATACTCACAGATGTGAGTAAACACAATTTCGCATCAAAAGAGCTCATCAAAACTAAAGGAGAGTAATTAATGTATTTGCTTTTTCTCAACTTGTAAGTCGCAACCTAACTGTTAATTCCTCAAAAGATTTTGCTACAATAGATCCTCTAGTTATTCTAGATCATAGCAACCTATTTATCTCTTCTATAATGATATTCAAAAGTGTAATTTTAAAACTGTGTTTAATTGTTATTATCTACCTCTTCCCCAAAAAATGTAAGCTTTATGAAGGAAGGGATCATTTCTATATTTCTGTGTATTCATCTCCACCATATAGTACCACAAATATTGTGGAAGTTTAATAATTAATTTATTAATTAGTATATAAACAAGTATGTATTTTTTATTTTCTGTGAAAACACAAGCACATATGACATAAAGGGATTTGGGCAAATCTATTTACACAATGCTTACCACCAAAGATTCTTGATGCTAATACATAAACTAAGCCAATTATAATGAAATAGGAAGTCAAAATGTAATAAAGCACAGAATTGACAGGCAACAGACATTAATAAAGACACTTAATCCTTGGTACTCTGAAATAAACAATAGATTAAAAAGTTTTCCATTGCTATATAACAACATTACCACAAATTTAGCAACTTAAGACAGTACTATTTCTAGGAGTCAGAAATAGCACCATAAGTTTCCAATCAAAGTGTCATCCAGGCTTGTAGTCTCATCTTAGGACCCACCGGGGAAGGATTCATTTTTAAGCCCACATGGTTGCTGGCAGCCTTCAATTCCTGTTTACCTAGGACCTCAGTTTCTGTATCACATACATCATACCCCCCTTTTCATATTATATTCATTAGAACAAGTCACTTATCCCACCCACACTCAAAGGCCAGGGGACCACAGGGCTGGGGGCACCAAGAGGCAGGGGTCAAGGAAGCACCCTAAAGTATGCCTGCCACAGATGGAACAGTCATTAGGAGCTTGGTTCATTTAAGAATATTAATAAAATATTTTATGATAGTAAAGTACATGTCCAACCTCACTGGCGTCTCCACACTTTCATGAATAAGATATTAAAATAACTCACACAAGTAATTTAGGTGATGATGTTCACATAGAAGGGTTTTTAATGGTGCTTTATATAGCAGGAGAGTAAATCTAAGAAATGTGAAATTTCCAGAGTTTTATCAAGGACAGATGAAATAAATAAGTCAGATAATCCAAATTGCGTAAAAAGCATCTAAAGATTCTATATGCAAGAAACTAAATAAAAGTCAAAGGTATATGATAAAGATTGTATCACAGTCATTTCTTCGGTCCCCATCCTTGCCATGGTTCACTATGGGTGGATTATACTTCCTTGCTCCATTGGCTTTGAGCTTAGTTGTATAAGCTACTTTAACCAATAACGTGTGCATAGAGATGACAGTATGCCAGCTCTGAGCAAAGACTGTAAGAGGTATTATGTGTTTCAGTTGCCCTTTTGCATTCTTGCCATGCACCATAAGAATAACTCATCCCAAAGAAGATCTTAGAATAAGAAGACAAGATAAGCCTATCAAAGCCCAGCAGAGCCAGGGACAACCCTCAGACTTATAAATAATGAATAAATATTTGTTATCAAAAGCCACTGAATCTTGGATTTTTTTATTAGGCAACATGGCATCAACAAAAAGCTGACAAATACAGTATACAGTTTTCCAAGCAATTGATCAATAAAATTAGAAGTGACTTAACAGATTCCCTACAATTAAAATGGTTGTTTCAAGATGAAAGTGTTTCTCTGCATTTTTGTAACCCAAATTCTGATCTCTGACAACCTGGTTTCCTCTTCCTGAAGTGTCCTCTATTGGAGTTTTAGGAGGTCATTTTAAAAAATTCCCACCCCTACCTGAGGTTAAGATGCAATGAGAGGTATTCAAAGAAGTTCAACAGATAAGGAATAACAAATCACTTTTATTATCATTAATTTATTATCATTGTTAAAGAGTAAGACTCTTTACTTACTCTTTAACAGAAGAGTCAAAGACAGTCTACTGATATAAAGCCCAGAATTAAACTATTCACCCAAGCCAAGGGAGACATGGACAAACACAGTCTTTGTTTCTGAGGGCAAAAGCCTTTATTACAAACGTTAACGTACAGAAAGTAAGCCAAAACTGAGCTCCTTCTTCCAAACCCATCAATCTAATATGTCATGCCTCACATGGTGGGAAAAAAGATCAAGAGTATTACTCTAAGAAAGTTTCTGGAAGAAATCATGAGAAAGGGGAAAGTCTTTCATGGTGTAGAAGAATGAAAGACTTGTATATACCTTGTATTAATCTTTCACACCTCAGTATTTTCTCAACATTCTAATCACAGTACTAATAAGAATTACCTTGTATTTAAACCCCATTGAAAAAAGATGGGCAAAGGACATAAAAAAATATTTTTCAAAGGAAGATATACAAATGACCAACTAGCGTTTGAAAAGCAATCTCAACATCACTTACCATTAGAGAAATACATATTAAAACCATAATAGGCCATGCTCGGTGGCTCAGCCTGTAATTCCAGCACTTCGAGAGGCCGAGGCGAGTGGATTGCCTGAACCCTCAGGTTTGAGACCCACCCAGGCAACTTGGCGAGACCTCGACTCTACAATAAATCAAAAATTAGCCAGGTGTGGTAGCATGCACCTGTAGTTCTGGCTGCTTGGAAGGCTGAGGCGGAAGGATTGCCGGAGCCCAACAGGTCAAGGCTGCGGTGGCCGGGAGCATGCCACTGCACCCAAATCTGGCTGACAGAGTGAGATTCTAACTCCAAAAAATAAAATAAAATAAAATAATAAAATAGCATCTTACACCAATCAGAATGACTATTATTAAAAAGTCAAAAAATAACAAATGTTGGTAAAGATGAGGAGGAAAAGGAACACTTATACACTGTTGGTAAGAATGTAAATTAGTACAATCTTTATGGAAAGCAGTAGATGTCTCAAACAACTAAAAGTAGAGCTACATTTGTTCCAGCAACTCCACTACTAAGTATCTACACCCCAAAAAAGAAATCATTGTATAAAAAAGATACCTTCACTCATACGTTTATCACAGCACTATTTACAATAGTAAAAATATGGAACCAACCTAAGTGTCTATCAACAGATGATCAGATAAAGAAAATGTGGTATGTATATACATATGTATATACAGGGGGCGCCAAAAACTGTATACACTTTTTAAGAGATGTTACCTATGTATTAGTTTTAGTTTGCTGTAATCAAATGTATCTGGACATTGATGGGAATCACTTTGAGCACCTCCTGTAATTGCAGAAGTCAAACGTGACCTGTATTCATCTTTTGTTATTGGTATATATTAAGTATTACAATGTTAATACAGTTTTTTCCTTTCTTAAAATGTGTATACATTTATTGTCACCCTCTGTGTACACATACACACACACACACACACACACACACACACACACACATGAGGGGACCCTAAAAATGCCAAAATTATTTGGAGGGTGGGCCCTTTGTAGTACAGTCTTCCCTGCTAGGTAAGTGTTCTAGGAACCCATCAGCATCAATGTACCAGTTAGCATTGTTGTGAGAGGCTACGTTCAGCTTCAGTGAATTTTTTTTTCTTTGAGATTCTTTTAACATGTTTGCCCATTTCATGATGGGTGATTTATGAGCGCACATACCCACACTATGTTTTGACCAAAAATGCCATAGCTCATGTGCCCCACCCTCCCTATTCACCTGATCTCACCCTAAGGTTGTTGTTTCCCCCAAAGAAAAAATTCCTTAAAGGCAAACATTTGGCCGATGTGGAAAAGGTAAAACAAAAAAACAGCAGAAGCCCTAAAAGGTATCAAAACTGATGAGTTAAAAAACTGTTTTGAGCAGTGGAAAAACCACTTTGACAGGTGTATAGCATCAAAAGGAGAGTACTTTGAAGGTGACTGAAGTTTAAACAAGTAAGAATACACAAAATTAATTCCCATTCTTTTGGGTCCCTCCCATACACACATCAAACACTACTCAGCCATAAAAAGTAATAAAATAATGTCTTTTGCAGCAACATGGATAGAACTGGAGGCCATTATCTTAAGTGAAATAACTCGGAAACAGAAAGTCAAATACCACATTTTCACTTACAAGAAGGAGTTAAATCATGTATATATACGGACATAGTGAATGACAGACATTGGAGACATGGAGAGTAGAAGGGTGGAAAGGAAGTAAAGGATGAGAAATTACTCAATGGGCACAATGTATATTATTTGAGTGAAGGCTACACCAAAAACCCAGACTTCACTACTATGTGACACAGCCATATAATAAAACTGAGCTTGTACCCCCTAAATCTATATTTTTTAAAAAAGATATAAAATAGTTTTTGAAAAAAATTCAAAAATAATCCTAGTTAACTTGTATTTAAGCTATTTATGTCTATACCTCTTCTTGCCACTAAATATGACTCCCTAAAGAGCAGAAGATATATGGGCAGCCAACAGATACATGAAAAAGTGCTCAGCCTCACTAATCATCAGAGAAATGCAAATCAAAATCACATTGAGAAACCACCTAACCCCAGTAAGAATGGCCGTGATTAACAAAACAAACAACAGCAGATACTAATGAGGATGCAGAGAAAAAGGAATGCTTCTACACTACTGGTGGCAATGCAAACTAGTGCAACCTCTTTGAAAGACATTGTGGTGATTTCTGAAAGAACTAGAAATTGACCTTCCTTATGACCCAGCAATCTCCCTATTGGGAATATACCCAAAGGAACTCAAACCATTCTACAAAAAAGATACCAAATGCATGTTTTTTGCAGCTCTATTCAAAATAGCAAAAACATGGAACTAACCATGCTGCCCATCGAAGTTGGACTGGATAAAAAAATATGGTACACATACACGATGAAATATTATGCAGCCATAAAGAAGGACAAACATATGGACTTCACAGCAACTTGGATGGATTTAGAGTCTATCACGCTCAGTGATCTGTCACAGAAACAAAGCAGAATACCATATGTTGTCACTCATAAGCGGACCTTGAGCAATTATCATAATACTATAAGAAAGAAATTGGCAGTAGTGGGAAACTGCCAAGGGAGGAGGGGATGGGATTGGCAGTTGAGGGAAACTGCCAGGGGAGGGAGAGGCATACCTCATCAACAAGGGTAACTGCATAATGAACATTTGTATACCTAACCCTGAATTGGACCCCACATCTTTATCATAAAAAATAAAATAAAGAAAAAAGAAAACATTCAAAAAATAAAATAAAATAAACAAAAGTAAAACAGAGCAGAGGACACAGTTTATTGATTTTTAAATTCCCATGGTACACAGTACCTACAGAAAACAGGTATTCAGAAAGTGTGTGTGAATATGTTCTTTGCCTAACAGTGATAAATACTAGAAACGAGTAGTTTAAGTGCTAAATAGAAGACAAATTGGTAGGGTTTCATTTTAAGCAAAACATAGGACATTCTCATGTTCTCTTGATGATAGAAGGCCAAATGTCCTGTGCCTGGAGACCTAAGAATTTAGGTATATCCTTTCCCATGAGCACTGGATTTGTGCCCAGATGAGTCTAATTTCTGGGAGGATCTGCTGAGATTTGTCTTTGACAGGTTAGCTCTGCAACACTATAAATATTGCTGATAAAAATCATATATCAGAGAAGATATATGTTCATATATATATCAGAAGATAAAACAGTTTTTGTACCTAGCTTAATAAAACAGGTATTAAACTCCTGGAAGACTTGAATGTAACATACTCAAAAATGCATTCTTAAATTACCCCTAGATTTTCACAGCTTGTCACTTTTACTTAAATATTAGCACAAGAATGCTTTCCAAGGATCAAACTTTAAACAAAACTAGCTATACATCCATAGAAAAATGAAAAATTATGAACAACCCCTTCGGGTCCCCTCCCACTGTAGGAGCTTTTCTGTCCTCTAAATAAATCCTGCTTTCTAAAAAAAAAGAAGAAGAAGAAGAAAGAAAAACAGAAAAATGAAAAATTATATGATTTCTCACAATAAAAAGTGCAAGAGAGTCTGTTCCAAAAGAAAATGACTGCAGTAATGAAAATTCCTAAACTCTCTGGAGAGTGCTTTTTTCTGAGAATTGGTTCCAACTTCACAGATGTGAGAAGTGCTGAGGTCAGAGTGAATGAACTCTGTGTGATTCAAAGGATATATCCAAGCAAGAAATGTACTAGAATTGGGAAGTATTCAGCAAGTAAGTGACTCCAGGCAAGTAGGGCCCATTCCCCAATCAGGCTAAATAGTAGCTTTCAGCAATCCACTTGACAATTCTGATTGAGGTGAGATTGCAATATGCTAGGGGTCAAGTAAACTTATAGTCTAGCTACCATGATCACAGAAAATGTCAAAAAGCAGAAACAAAGAATAGGAATCTTGTAGAAAATAAGAAAATGCAATAGCTTATGTCCTCCCAAGCATGGTAAAAGGTAAAATGTGGCTGAGAACAAAATATTAGCTGTCAGAACTAGACTCCCAGGTTGAATTGAAAACAATAGCAAATAAGATTGTCCTACACAAAGGCAAAGTTTCAGAGACACACTGCAGAAGCTATTGCTGTGTTTTGTTATGTAATTCCAAAGGAAAATTCTGTTTGCGCTTATTTGCAGTAGAATTAGAATCACAGAATTTTAGAACTGGGAAGGATCTCAGAGACCACCTCCAGGATCTAGGACACCTCCTGCTCCTTCCAACCCTGACACAGCCAGTCACTTTTTACATACAAGGAAACTGAAGTCAAAAGAGAAATGAGATTTGCCCTTTGGCTGAGTAATTTTATAAGCTCAGTTTCTCTGGAAACAGGGTAGTATGGTTACTGAAAACTCCTAAGGTGAAGCCAGAGAAAGCTGGTGGGTCATTCTGACTCTGTCACTCATTAGCTGCATGAACTTGAATAAATCATTTAGCTTCAGTTACCTCATATGTAAAATGGAAATAGCATCAGCCCCATAAGTAGTAAGGTGAGTATTTAGTAAAATGTTATTGTAAAATTATTATTGTAAAATGCTTAGTAAATTGCTCAGCACTTAGTACATTTATTATTATTATTTCATATACTTTATATAAACTTATGATGACCCACCTTGCTAGCTCAGTTGCTATCCCCTTCATAACTAGACAGCTTTCATTTGTCCCTAGAGGGTCACATAACCCTCTTTCTCATTCCCCATAGAGTCACTTCAAACTCTCACCACTCATTGTGTCAAACTCTCTATGTTTCTCCTACCTCACTCCTCACTTTTTCTTCTACCCTGCAAAAAATTTACCAATGTGCATCCTATCAACCTACCTTTTTGGTTTTCTTTTGTTTCACCTTCTGAACATACCTGGCCTTGTCCCTTTCTTCTTTGCCCAAAAGACTGGACAAACCTTTTCCACCCTACTCAGAATCATATTTCATTTTCAGCCTTCTCTCTATCTTTGTTTCTCATCCCCCCTTATTCCTTTTTTCCTTCCTTTCTCCCAGCCTACAAACTTAAACCTCCTCTATTCTAAGAAAAATTACAATAATTTTAATAGTTCCCTCCATTTCCGTGAAAACACAGCTCTTCTCCTTCTTGTTTTGGTTTTGTCTGTTGGTTGGTTTAGTTTATTTGGTTATTTGATTTTTACTGTCAATTTAGTGCAATCGGCTGTTGCCCCTTGTCTTTCAGTAGGCTTTGTTTATCATCTGCCTTCTCTTTACTACCATAAAGGTGAAGGTTCTACCTAAGAATCATAAAGCCCACATAATGGCCAAGGTCTCGATGAACTCCTTACCCTCCTGGATCTCATGACAGCAATAAACACTGCTGGTCACCTGCCACCCCTTGATGCTCTCAGTCTTTTCATCTGCCCTAGCACCTGACTCCCTTCTTGTCTTTCTGATCCTATTAACTTTTTCATGTGGTCATTGTGTTCATTGTTTCTGTTTTGTTAACTCCATAGCTGTTGGTTAAACTCAGAGTTCCATCTTTGGTCCTCTTTTCCTTTATTTACCTGCCTTGATTATCCCGTTCATTATTATCTTCCATTGTTTTTACCCAAATTCCATCTCTAGCTGATATCTCTGAAAACTTAAGAAATAATAAAAGCATAAAAACACATTTCTGCTCTCATTCCAATTCTACAAGTTTCAGTTTGTGGTGCTTATTAACCCTGTTCACCAAAGAGAGCCTCACTTCTCTTTTCCTTATAGCCCACCTTGTATTTCATATCTAACCCATCACCAGGTCCTGCTGATTCAGCCTCATAAATGTCTCCCTTCAGCCAAGCCCCTCTCATTCATTTCCATGGCCGTGGCTTTAGTGGGAAACTCATCATTTCAGAGTTAAACGATTACAAATAGTCTCCAACACAGTTTTAACTGACTCTAGTCTTCCCGTTTCAGCACAACTTCTATACACTAATCAGAGAGAAAAAACAGGAGTATAAATCTCTGTCTGGCCCTGGGCTGCTACAAAAAATCAATTTTCCACAAACTGACACAAAAATCTTTTCAGAATCCAACCTCACCTACCTCTTCATGCCCACCACCCTGATTTTCTCCACACCATGGTCTCTAATCACACTTATTATCTTTCCATGCCTAAGCACATTGCTCTTTCACAAGTTCTGATCTAACACATGCCAGTCTCCTTGTTGAGAATATCATTTCCCTCCATCTCTTCTTGCGACCACCTTTAGTGCCAAACTTAAATGTTACCATCTTTTAAGGTAGCCCCAGACAGCCCCAGACAAAAATGTGGTCATAGTACTTTGTTCATATATTTATGAAATTCTTATCCTGTGATGTTGTAATAAAACGTTTTGTTGTTGTTGTCAGAGTCTCACTCTGTTACCCAGGCTGGCATGCGGTAGCACAATGATGGACCACTGCAGCCTTGAACTCCTGGGCTCAAGAGATTATTCTGCCTCAACCTCCCAAGAAGCCAGAACTACAGGTGTGTGCCACCACATCCAGCTAATTTTTTTATTTTATTTTATTTTTTGCAGAGGTGAGGTCTTGCTCTGTTGCTCAAGCTTGTATAATACTCCTGGGTTCAAGTAATCCTCTCGCCTCAGCCTCCCAAAGTGCTGGGGTTACAGGCATGACCCAGTGTGCCCAGCCTGTTAATAAAATGTGTCCTTCTTAACAGTGGCATTGACATTCCTTCATGGCAGGGATAATGATTTTTCACCTTTTATTTGAGCACCTATTAGAGAGCTCTGCTATACTTGGTGATCAGATAAATGTGGAATAAATGAATGACGACACAGTGGAACATGGCCAATACATACTGATGCTTTATTGCCCTTTCAATTGTTTTGTTGCATAATTACATTCTTTGTAACCTACAATTAAATGACAAAGCAGTGAAACTGATCATTTTAATAACAAAACAGCAAATTTCCATTCAGAAGATTTTTGTGAGATGAACAGAAGCAGCAATGAAGGGAAAATGGGAGTGAGGATTATCCAGGCAGAGGTGGCCTCTGCCCACAGCTGCAGAGTGGAACAGGAGACCATCTGAACATACTCTGCCAAAGCCTCCAACCCTGGAGAGGGGTTTAGAAGAAACTGCATCATGCCAAAGGTGGGCAGACAGGAAGTGCCCAATAGTGACAGTCAACTTACTGTAATCATAAACTCAAGTGTTCAATTAATTTTTCCATTCCACCCAACCCAACAAAGATTTAAATGCCAACTACATTTCGGGCAGTATGCTAGAGCTGTAAAATAAAAATAGTTTATATTTGCATAACTTCTTTAGTGTCTTCATATAGAGAAGAATGCACAACTTGATATTATTTTTATGCTAAAAGAAAGCTAAATATTCCATGAGATAACTAGGGACCAGATGGGAATGCAGACATTTCAGCAAATCATAGTATGGGCAGATGACTAATAACCAGAGAATCTTTCCTACCATCCCATTAGAACTTAAAGTCAATACTGAAGAGAAGAGGAGAGAGGGAAAGTCAAAATGACTGATGAAGCTATAAATTATTTAAGACCCTGAATTAGGCAAGGTAGGTTATTTTCCACTGAAAACATGAAGGCTTAAGACAGAAATTAATTCTGCTCTAGAAAAATTAAATTGCATTTTTGCACACCTGAGGTGGTGAAATGAAAAATGCTCCGTCTGCTACATAAAGCACGCTTTTGTATTCCAAAAAAACTCTCCCCTATCCTAGAAGGGAAAAATCCTCCTTTGATCCTGTATCCATCTCTGACTTCCACCTTCAGCTCTTTCCTTTTATTCTAGCTAATGCTCCTGGCAATCTTTTCACTGCCTCTATTTCCTTATTTTCTATTCACATCTCAATTGCCAACATTTGACTTTGGCCTCAACCACCTTTCTGAAATGTCTCTGACACAGGTCCCCTCTGTTTCATTGGCCACCAGATCCCTCCTTACTCCTTGAATCTCTTAATCACTTTGGTTTCCCTGGTGTTGTTCTGAGTATTCCCTTTTACCTTTCTAACTCTTCCTTCTTGTGTGATCTTCCTCTTCCCACACCAATAATAATAGGATTCTCCAGGGCTGTCTTTAGCTTATGGGTTTTCTCTCTCTCTACATTATCTCCCTGTGCTATTTCAACCACTCTCAGAATTTTGGTGACCGCATCAAGCAACTACTGAATAACACTGAGAAACTCCATGCCTTGCTACTCGGATGCCACTTAAACAGCACAGGGTTTCCTCAAGATCAGTGCAAGCATCATTGAACTTCTTGTCTTTCACACTTCCCACACCAAATCTCTCTTCCCTCTGAAGTACTCAGCCCTGTCAGTGCCTACTTTCCTGCCTAGCTTTTTGGTCTATAAACCGGATCCTCTTGCTACCCTTCTCTCTACTAGCCTTCTACCCCCATATTCACCAATCACCAGGTTCTACCAATCTTACATTCTAATTATTTCTTAAAATCATCTCCCTGCTACCACTTCCCTAGTCTCAACAGTTAAAGTAGCCTGCTAACTGACCCATCTGCCCTCAGTTTTGCCCCCCTCAGGTCTCCCCTCTCACTGCTTCCAACCATGAAATTCCTCTTTTTTTAAAGAATAGAATAAAGTGGACCAGCCCTTAGCTTTCCTCTAACCTACCTTCTTAGTTCCAGCTTCCACCATTTTCTGCCTCTCACTGTGCATTCCAATAAGATCAAATTGCATAGTTTCCCATGCATATCATGTGTTTCCATTTTTCTAGAGATTTAATCATGTTATTCCCTCTACCTGAAACATCATCCTTACTTTTATTCACCTGTTTATCTTCTACACATCCTTCAAACCTTATGCATTCTTCAACTCTTATGCATCCTTCAAGACTCAGCTTAAGATCATCTTCAGAAAGTCTTTCTTGGGCACTTAAATTAGATTAAGTGTCTTTTACCATGTTTCCACACTGCACCATACCAACCATCATGACATAATAAAAATGTATTTTATGTGACTTCACTCCCCACTAGACAGTAAGCTTCTCAAGTAAAGGAAATTTCTTATTTTTATTTATATTCCCAGAAATTTGCTTAAGTGCTGGCACAGAAGAAATTCCCAATAGTGATGTCAACTTGCTATTATCATATAACTCAAATATTCTATTAATTTTCCATTCCATTCCATTAATTTTCCATTCCATTCAATTGTATGAAGTTCCAACTACATTTCAGGCGTGTGCTAGAGCTATAAAATAAAAATAGTTCATATTTGCATAACTTTTTTAATTTTCAAAGTGCTGTCATATGCATTAGGTTATTTTGATTTCATTTTAATGCTAAATGAAAGCTAGATATTCCAGAAGACAACCTCATAGGATAATCCCTCAAAGTCTGATATGATGAGCCAGGAAAGTTCAACTTACTTAAAGTTAAATTTTATTGAGATAAGAATGGAAAACTGTTGATTATTCATGATAAGGCTCTTTATTCATTCAATTCAGTATAGTAATGAAATATTACAAGTCAGGCACAGTGCATATATCCCCTGCCTTCCTTTCCTGCCTGCAGGTGGGTACTAGTAGGGAAAAGAAATTATACAAGTTTATACATCAAAATGTAAGCGAAGGAAATAAGATGTATAATAGAAGTACCAAATGGTGTGGTAGTTTAGAGAATGGAGAAGTACATTCAACTGAGGGAATTCAAAGTAGTTTCATAAAGAAGGTGGCCTTTGAGCTAAGTTTGAAAGATGAAAAGAATTTGACAGATGAGTCCAAGCTATAGGCATTCCTGTCCGAAGGAATCAGCATGAGCCAAGTTACAAAATCAGAAAGCCCAGAGTACAGGAGGAAAACAGTGATTCTCCTGGTTTTCTGGGAATATGAAGATAATTTGACACAAGGCTGTGAAGACAATTTTGAGGCCTTTAAAGAGAGCTTTGAATATGGCAAAAGAATTTGTACTGCGTTACATAGACGTGGGGGACTATTCAAAGTTTCTGAGATTAGCATGAGATGGTCAGAGCTGGGAGCTAGGGAGTAAAGTCTGATGGATAAAAAAGTCTGTAAAGGATAATGCAGAGGTACAAAGAACTAGAGGAAAGGAAAACAGGCCAGAGGCAATAATTGCAGCAGCCAGATGTGCAATTCGTATTTCATGAGAATAAATTCTGAGGTGCTGTAGCTGTCAAAAATAGAACTATTAACAGGTTAACTTTTAAAAACATAATAGTTATAATAGGATAGACATTCTTATGGCACTTCCCAGTTACTCACCAAGTACTTAATGGGTATCTACAAAGTGCCTAGTGCTATGTGAAATCCAAAGGAGGAGGAGATGGTTGCATGAAAATAAAATAGAAAGTGGTACACAGTGAAAAGTTTTCAATCTATTACATATTTAATTATGGGGATCAAAGTATATTAGATCTGTTTGTCTATCGATCAGGTAATAACTGGTTTTGTGGCACTTGGTAGTCTGAGAGTAAGACTAATATGTTGTTAAGAATATCATATTAAAATTTGTAACTATACTGCATCATGAATATGTTCACAAGTGAAGACTGAAGAGTTGAATTAATTAGATACTCAAAATAAGAAATAATCTTGGGAGATGATAGCTATGGCCTATTCTTGTTATGAAACATCATTCATTCATTCAATAAGTATTTATCAAGCATCTCTTATGTGTCAGGCACTATTGTAAGTAAGTTATTGGGATATGTGAGTTAACACACCAAATATCTGTGCAGTCTTGAGGCTTGCATTCTAGCAGAGAAAGAAAAAGATAGTGAATATAATAAGTAAGTAACATAGTAGCTTAGCCAGTGACAAGCGCTAAGGAAAAGGAAAGAATAGCAAGGTATAGGAGGTCTGGAGGGCCATCATTTTAATTAGGATGGTTCAGGATAGGTGTCCCTTGGGAGGCACTATTTGAACAAGATGACGTCAACAAATCATTGATAAAGGCTATATCCTCAAAAGACTGCTTTAAAAAAATTCCATCCATGATACCAAAGAGTTTGTCAACTGAGGTTTAAGAAGTGTCAGATTCCAAATTTCTGGACTTCTGGAGTAGAAGCGCTTGGTGTCACGTTGAAAATGTAGGTCCACTTCCTACTGTTGTGTAGGAAGTAGAATGTAAAATACAGCAGAAGACAGCAGAGGTTGAGCTGGGCACTGCTCATTTATTTTCTTTGACATCTCCTTTTCATTCTCAGTCCCCAAATTCTCTTCCTGGGTCTGCACTGTGTGATTGGGCTATTCTGTTGTGCATTCTCAGATTTTAGTTCAAAATAATCAAGTCTTCCAGACTTGATTTTGGCTGTTAATCAAAATTGTTAAGCTGAACTCAATGTGGTCAGCAAGGATTTTTTTCTAACTCAGAGTTTACAGCAGGGCAAAGTGCAGAGCTTGGTGAGAGATTAGACGTTTATGTATTAACGCAAGTCAGCAAAGAGGTAAATACAAGTCCAAGTGCAGAAAAGAACAGAGTACAAGCTTCATGAGACAGAGGAAAACACCTGGGATACATCTATTACAGAATTAGCCAGCAATTGACTTGATACACATCAGCCAATGTGCAGAGTCTAAACAGAGAAGTAGCCAAAAGTCCTTTTGGAATTGGGTCTACATCAGTCAACAGAGAACTGGGGAAAATTGATAATGGATCTGTGAAGAACATAATTTGGTAACCTAAGAGACTGTATCTCTAATTATAATTCACACTCAAGTTGACATTTATTGGCAATGTTTTTAAACAAGGAGAGATTTAGTAAAAATTAGAAAGAGAGGGGAAAAAAGGAGGATTTATTTGAAATCACTTTCCTTTTAAATTTTCATAGGAATGGAACATTTCGGGCTCTCTGAAGAGTCAAAGAAGAGCTAGGTGTTAAGCAACCCAGTCCAGTACTTCGACGTGTCCTAAAACAACCATGATCATTTTTAAATGACATATAATCTTTTAACAGATCTATCCAAAATACTTCAGCTAGTACTCAAGGACTTGATGTAATTAAACTATTTCTGATTAAATGAATTGAAGGACTCAGAGGAGAGATGAAAGACCACATACAAAGACACTGTCACTGTTTAATCCTCACTTTGTTTGGTCTGGTAACTTCACAATGCCAAGTGATAAAATAGGGGGCTATTTTTACACACGGAGAAGATTCTTGAGGCAGAGTGGGCTAGAGAGAGGGGGAAGCAACCAGAATAGCACATGTACCCACAATGTCCTTTTAAAAACATAATTCAGACCAGGGCACTCTTCAGTTAACATCTTCCATGGCCTCCCTTCAGCCCAAACAAATCCAAACATCTTACACTGGTCTACCAGACCCTGAGTGGCCTGTCCTTACTTTTCTCTCCCTCGCTCTGCCGAGGCTTCTGTCAAACGGACTTCCTACTGCTCTCAAACATGCCAAGCTCCTCCCAATCCCATGGCTTTTGCACACCCTTCTCTCTGTCTGATTCACTCCCCACTGCCTCCTTTCTTCCTGTGTTTCACTCCTTCTTATCACTCAGGGTCTGCTCAAATGTTACCTACTCAAGGAGGTCTTGCATTTGCTGTATATCTGAACACCAGGTTCTACACACACATATCCCCTATACGCACCCTCGAACCCTGCCTTTGTTTTATTTTTATAGCACTTATCTCTACTTGAAACTATATTTTTTGCTTGCTTATTATCTGTCTCCTACAGAAAATGCATCTTTGCCAACTTGCATAATGCATAAATGTCTAATCTCTCACAAAACACTGCCCCTCTCCCTGCGGTATACTCTGGATTAAAAAAAAAAAAAAAAGCCTCGCTGACTACATTGAGCTCAGTTAAAGAATTTTGATTAACAGCAAAATTATGCATATGTTTCTACAACATATGCAGAAATTGCAGTGCCAGATGATACTTGAAAAATTAGGAAATAATGAGTGTTATCTATTAAAGACGTCTATTTAAGGTAGAAAAAGAAAACACATTTTAGAAGATGTGGAAATGTCCAGGATGAAATACATACAGGAAATAGAATTTAAATGATTAAATAAGGAAAAGTTATTAATTAGTGCCTATGATACTTTCTTTCTTTTCATTCTAACTGAGATTAGCAATTTATATATAAGAAGTGGAAGTTATTGATGCTCTAATAAAGTATTTGGTTGGGAGAGACTGGGTAAGTAAAAATAAATATGAGTCCACTCATCAGACAACAATTAAAAGTCTAATGATATCCACTCTTGTGAAATATTAAGCATAATAACATCCATATTTGTCAAGTTGAGTGATATCTAGTATCCAGCTCTCTCATTTATCAGTGTGGGTAGAAAATGATGCAACTTTTGGAGGATAACATGACAATTGGACATCAAAATTAAACTACTCATTCTCCTTGAGTTTAGCTATTCCATTTTTAAGATTATGCCAATTCCAACCTTAATATTGTTGTGACAGCAAACAAACATCTCTCATTTGGTCTGGTTAATATGTTGTGATGGTTCCTAATATAGACTATCATGCAACAATTAGAAGACGGAAATTGAATGGCGCTATACTTTTAGAAATTTTTTAAAGAAAGAAAAAACAGACTGCATAAGTATGTAGAGTGGAACTTTACTTGCAAAGTAAAGAATATATGCATATACAGACAGGTACAAACACAAAAATTATCTGAAAGAAATCATGGCAATTTTTTAATGGTATTTGATCCCTCTGGGGAGTTGGGCTTAGGTGTGAAGTACTTTTTCCTTTCACTTTATATCTTTCTGTATCATTTAAAAATTGTTATAAAAAAATTATTCTTATAATAGAATGCAAGTCAATTAATAGAAAAAGAAAAGGAAGTAGCAGGCAAGTGTGTTGCGATCTCATGTCTAGTCACCTGCTTCCCACACCTCTGCCTTTGCTCACACTGCAGAAACTCACTACAGTTGGTCTATCACTACTCTAGTTAGGAAGATGCCAAAGTATTCTTTCTTTTTTTATTTTTTTTGTGGCTGTTGTGAATAGGATTGTACTTTTTATTTGGGTTTCTGTTTGTTTATTATTGGTGTATAAGAATGCAACTGTCTTTTGCACATTTATTTTATACCCTAAGACTTCGCCTAAGTCTTTTATCAGTGCAAGGAGGTTTTTAAGGTATAGAATCATTTTATTTGCAAAGAGGGATAGCTTAACTTCCTCTTTTCCTATTTGGATACCTCTGATCTCCTTCTCTTATCTGATTGCTCTAGCTAGGACTTTCAATATTATGTTGAACAGGAGGGGTGAGAGTGAACATCCTTGTCTTGTTCCAGTTTTCAGGGGAA
>CAUYQG010086247.1:0-10087 GCA_963574415.1 Tarsius wallacei
TATTTTGAGTTGGAGTCTCACTCTGTCGCCCAGACTGGAGTGCAGTGGCCGCTCCCGGCCACCGCAGCCTCGACCTGCTGGGCTCCGGCGATTCTTCCACCTCAGCCTTCCAAGTAGCTGGAACTACAGGCACGCGCTACCACGCCCGGCTGATTTTTTTTTTTATTTATTGTAGAGATGAGGTCTCGCTTGCCCAGGTGGGTCTCGAACCCACGGGCTCAGGCAATCCACTCACCTCAGCCTCCCAAAGGCGCGGGATTACAGGCTGAGGTGGAAGAATCGCCGGAGCCCAGCAGGTCGAGGCTGCGGTGGCCGGGAGCGGCCACTGCACTCCAGTCTGGGCGACAGAGTGAGACTCCAACTCAAAATAAATAAATAAATAAATAAATAAATAAAAAATAAAAATAAAAAATTAAAACACACACACACAGAGGTTGGGTGGCTCACACCTGTAATATCAGCATTTTGGGAGGATGAGATGGGAGCATTACTTGAGGCCAGAAGTTTGAGAACAGCCTAGAAAACATAGCAAGATCCCGTCTCTATAAAAAATTATTAAAATAGAAAAAAATGCTAAACCAAACTTTTATTATATGCGTATGGCCGCCTAAACAATATCACTTATTTTTGCTCATTTTTGAGCCTTCTAAGTGCTGGATCATGTTGCATGCGGTCTTCCACAACAAGTTTTTCTCACTCAACATTGTGTTCCTAAAATTCCTTCCCATAGTTGACTGCAGCCATATTCAACTCATTTCCACTGTTGTAAAGGATTTCATTATATGGAAATTAATTCATTCCCTGCTAAGGACATAAAGATGGCTTCTAGGTTTTTGCTGTTATAAACAGCACTGCAATGAGTATCCCTGTACACGTCTCCAAGTGCCTGCATGCACAGGTATCTCCAGGATTTACACTTAGTAATGAAATCACAATATTCCAAAGTGGTTGCAGCAATTTACATTGCATTAGCAACATGTAAGATTCTTGTTGATTCCTACCTCACCGATACTTGTCACTGTCAGACTCCCTTTCTTACTGTGGTCTTAACTTGCATTTTTCTAATATCTATAAAGTTGAGCTTTTTAAATTTTTTTTTAGAACTAGAAGGTGGGGGAACCAGGGAACACTTTTCCTCACAGGACAAAGGCCCTGAATTGCTTACCCACCAGACTTTTATTAGTACAGAATGACATCGTTAAGTAAGCCTTCAAAGACAAAGTACAGACAGTGCACATTTTGTAAAGGTTTATTTTCCATTCATATTTCTTATGCTGAGAGGGAGATGCTTGTTCATATCTTTTGTGCCTTTTTAATTTAATTTTTTGTCTTCTCATTGATTTGTAAGAGTTGTTTAGGTATTTGGGGTGGTAACGCTTTGTGCGTTGTGTGTGCTATAAGATATTCTCCCAGTTTGCAGCTAGTCTTTTCAATAATCCAAAAAATAATTAGCTTAGAGGAAGTAGACAGTGGACATGGTGAGAAAGATGTCAACAGAAAAAACAACAGCAAAACATTACTACATCCTCCAAGAAATAAGAGAAAATTTTGCATCTATGAAAAAAGAACAAAGATACTATAAAATATGAATAGTAAAAAGGAAAAACAAAAAGCTCTTGAAAATAAGATAAACTTTTTAAAAACAGCAAAAAGAACTCTATGAAAAGTTGAAGACATTTTCCGGAGTGAAGAGCAAAAAGGGACCAAAAATAGGCGAAAAACATATATAAGAAATATGGAGGACCAGTGTCAGAGAGCCAGTATTTGAATAATTGAGTTCTAGAAAGAAAAAATAAAGAAAACCATTGTAAAGATAGTTCTAGAACATTTTCTCCAAGCTGAACAAAATGAGTTTCAGCCTGTGAGGACCCACTATATGTCCAGTACCATGAATGGAAACAGATTCACTTCAAGACACACTTAGGACACAGAAACCCAAAAGCTTCCAGAGACAGGACAGGACAGTTTCTTTTAAAAACAAGGAAACAGAATGACCTTGGTTCTTTCAACAGAAATTAGAAGGCAACGGAACTGGCCTTCAAAACCGAGAAGAAAAATTATTTCTAATTTAGAATTCTAGACTTAGTCAAACTATCAATTAAATGTGGGGCACTTTTAGAAATGCAAGATCTCAAAATTTTACCTCGAACACATCCTTTTAGAAAGCCATAGGTAGATATTTCCCCCAAACAAGGTAAGAGTCTAGAAAGAGGAAGACATGGGGTCTAGAAAGCGAGGGATCCAACCCAAGGGAAAACTGCAGAACAGTCTCCAGATGGTGGTGAAGGGAGACCCCGCACTAGAGCTGAGCAGCTGGCCTTGGCATCTACCAGACCAGGGTACAGCAGTCAGAAATCTGCAGGGACTTCTTCAAGGGGAGTCAGTTGGTAGAATACAGTAGTGCCTCTTATCCTTAGGGGATACCGTCCAGCACCCCCAATGGAACCCGACTGCTGTCAATCGAAACACATTTCTGTTCATGTCTTCCACCCACACATTTAATGTCTTTTCCATCTAAACTAAACACTTATCACACACTGCAGCTGTAACTTTTGCAGTTTGAGGTGTGACAGCAAAACCATGGATTTCTTTTTCGTTCTTTACAATTTCACAAATAGATTTGTTCTTACTGTAGATCTTAGCAACCTCAGCATACAATTTTTTTTCTTTTATTAAGTCGAGACCTTTCACCATCACTTAAAGGAGGCACCTTTTTTTTAAAATTTGAGTTGGAGTTTCATTCTGTCGCCCAGGCTGGAGTGCAGTGTCACACTCATGGCCAACCCAGCGTCAACCTGCTGGGCTCCGGCATTCCTTCCATCTCAGTCTTCCAAGTAGCCAGAACTACAGGCGTGCACTACCATACCTGGCTAATTTTTTTGATTTATTGTAGAGACGAGGTCTCGCCAAGTTACCTGGGCTGGTCTCTAGCCCACAGGCTCAGGCAATCCTCAGTCTCCCAAAGTGTTTGGATTACAGACTGAGCCACCAAGCCCAGCCTAAAGGAGGCACTTTACAGCTTCTCTTTGGTATATCTGAGTTGCCAGCATCACTCTTCTTGCGCATTGGGGCCATTTTCAAGTAAAATAAGCGTGACCGAGATAGTCAATCTGATAACCGAGAAGGCTACTAAAACACTGGGAGGGTGGCATCTGCAGAATGGCCCCGCTGGACAAGGGGTGATTCACAACCCCAGCTGGGACAAAGAGGAACAGTGAGAGGTTCCATCATGTTACTCAGAATGGCACACAAGTCACAACTTATAAGTTGCTTCTTCCTGAAATTTTCCATTTTATATCTTCAGATCGTGGTTGACCAAGGGTAACTGAATTGGCAGAAAGCAAAGACACTGTCAGTGGGAACGTAAAATGGTACAGCCGCTGTGGGAAACAGTATAGGCGTTCCTCAAAAGACTGTAATCAGAACTACAACATGATCCAGCAATTCCACTTTCAAGTATATTCAAAAGAATTGAGAGAAGGGACTTAAAGAGATATTTGTACACCCATGTTCACAGCAGCATTATTCACAGTAGCTGAAACGTGGAACCAACTGAAGTTTCCATGGGTGGAGGAATGAAGAAACAAAATGTGTTGTGTACATTCAATGGAACATTATTCAGCCTTAAAAAGGAAGGGAATTCTGATATATGCTACAACATGGATAAAGCTTGAGGATATTCTGCTAAATTAAGCAAACTAGTCTTAAAAAGATAAATACTGCAGGGTTTTACTTCTAGGAGGTATGTAAAGCAGTTAAGTTCATAAAGACAGGAAGTGGAATGAGGATTTCCAGGGCCTGGGCAGGCAGGAAAAAGTGGGAAGTTATTGTGTCATGGATACAATATAGGGTTTTACGAGATAAAAAAAGTTCTGGAGATGGATGGTGGTGATGGCTGCACAGCAAAGTGAATGTACTTGATGCCACTGAAGGACATACTTAAAAAGTATTAAGATGATAAATCGTATGTTATGTGTATTTTACAATTAAAAATAATGTGTGAATTAAAAAAAAAACTTTCACATCACCTAATCATAACCATCTTGGAAGGATGGGAAGGGTTGACTCAGTGAGTGTGTCTATGTGTGTATATGCTTGGGGGGCTTGGAGGGGTGTGAGAATTAAATCCTCATCTTCACGGTGGGAAGTCAAAAGATAGTGCCTAAAACGGAAAGATCAAGAAATAGAAAAAAAAATGTGTTATTTAACGATATGGAGGTAAATACCAAAAGAATCCATTAAAAGAATTGGCAGTGGTTGTCTCTGGGGAGAGGGAAGTGGAGGTGGGGAGTGAGCGACTTAAGTTTTTCATAACAAGCCTTGCAGAACAATTTGATTTTTTTGTATTAAATTTTATTTTATTATAGAGATGTGGGGTACAAGTAAGGATTAACTACGCAAGTGGGCTGCATGCAGGTGAAGCCTGGGCCTCCAGCTGGGCCTCACTCTCCCTGGTATAGGACCAGGTGCCCACAGTTTGATTTTTAAAACTAGATGCAAGTAAAGCTTTGATAGAAAATAAAAATAAAATAAAAAATAACCCCAAATAAAAGCAAGCAGAAAGTTGCTGAGCCTGCCCTTGAAGGCCATGTGACTCAGACAGTGGGCACTCAGGCCTGGGCCACCCGCAAGTCACCTGAGGAACGCCTGTTAGCGTGGGCAGAGCGATCAGGGGTCCTGCCCTCCATCCCTCCCAGAATAAACGGGGGATCCCAGAGCTGGCGGCCCTGAGAGAAGAGAGACACATCTGCATGAACAGAGGCCTGTTGTTGACTTGAATAGCCACACATTTATTTTAATATGCACTGAAAAAATATCATCAGCACATTAAGCCTGTTATTTCCTGGAGATGATCGCTCAGGATAAAGCTAAGAGAAAGAACTTAAGGAAAATGCTAAGTGAAAGAACTTAAGGAAGATGCTAGGAAGACACAGAGGAACAAGTGGAAACGGAGGATGTCACTCGAGTGGGGTGGGAATGCCTGAAGCCATAGGAAGAACTCACCTAGTCCAGCCTTCTGTGGAGGGAAGAGGGCCCCAACCCCAGAGAGGGAGAGGGACCTACTCAGTGTCCTAGAGTAAGGCAGTGGAAGAGGAAGCCGTGATCCTTGTTGTCCTGACTGCACTTGGCCAAGAGGCAAGAACCCGAGGTGGGTTTGTCCTGCCTTTGCTATGGACCCCTGAATCACCTTCATCCTCCTATTTCCTCCGTGTCTTCCTCTGTACAAGGAAGGAGTTTGCAGCTAATAGCAATTGTGTCGATGACAATTGTAGATAATCCTTACAGAGGTCTTACTTGTACCAGAAACAACAGCAATGGCAGTAATAATAGCAAAGGCTTATGTAGCGCGTGTTATGCCCTGAAAATCCTTCTAAGATCTTTGTTCAGCGGGCTGTCTGCATCTGTGAGTTCCCTATCCTGGATTCAACTAACTGCAGATGGAAATATTCAGGGAAAAAAAACTGCATCTGTCCTGAACAAGTACAACCTTTTTTTCCCCCTTGTCATTATTCTCTAAACAATACAGTATAACAACATTTGCACTGTATTAGGTATTATAAGTGATCTAGAGATGATGTGTAGGTTATATGCAAATACGACACCATTTTATATCGGGCACTTGAGCATCTGTGGATTCTGCTGTCTGCAGGGGGTCCTACAACCAATCCCTCACGGATACTGAGGGACGACTGTATTGACTCATTTCATCCTCGTGAATCCTATGAGGCGATGTGGCAGCCAGCCTCCAAGATAACCCTCAGAGAGACTCCCCTCCTGGGAGTCACACTCCCCTGTAGTCCCCTCCCACATAGAACAGGACTGGCCTGTGTAGCCAACAGGATATTGCAGAAATGAGGGAGTGTGACTGCCACAGTTAGGCCATAGACGGCCCTGAGATTTCTGTGGTTTTTCTCTCTCGGGTCAGTCTCTAGGAAAAGCCAGCTGCTCTGTCATGCAGACACTCAAGCGGTCCTATGTAGAGAGATCCGCATGGTGAAACACTGTGTTTTCCTGCCAACAGCCCACATGAGCTTGCCAGCCGTGTGAGCGAGCTAGCCCAGACCCTCCATCCCAGCGAAACCTTTTGAGGACTGCAGCCCTGCCAACATCTTGAGTGCAAACTCATGGGGACCCAGAGCTAGACCCTCTCAACAAAATTGCTCCCAAATTCCTGACATCGTGAGAAATAATACATGTTTATTGCTGTTTTAAGCTGCTAAGTTTTGGAGTAATTTGTCTTACAGCAATAGGTAACAGATATTATCAGGTAACATCATCTTCCCCATTTTATAGATGAGGAAATTGAGGCACAGAAAGTTCGAGAAGCTTGCCCCAGGTCACACAGGTAGCAAGTTATTTAGCACATGGCAGTTGGAATCTATATAATTTCAAGTAATGAATTAGAATCAGAATTTTTCTTTTATAGGAATCAAGATATTCTGCCTGCTCAGAGAGAGAGAGAGAGAGAGACAGCTAGAGACAGACACAGATACAGAGAGACAGCGACCAGACCTGGGCAATTGGCTAAGTATTTAACATGCAGGACTGGGACTATGTTTTTGTCAAGTGAAGTGAGTTGACTGTGGAGAGTTCCACTGCCCTCGCAGCTCAGCTGTGACTGGCTTGGGGTCTGATCTCCAGTTCTTGGGGCAGTGAGGGAGTAAAGTGTGCAGAGTGGAATCCTAGGCCTCTGGAGGCCAGACGTGGAGGCTTGGGAGGGTCCAGGTGCCGTGCTAACAGCAGGTGGAATGTCACCTGCTTTTGTCTCATGGGGAATTTGTTGCATTTGGGATTGGGTTTGAGAGACTTTCTTTGGAAACCCAGGGATAGGCAGGGCCTGTGTGCTTGAGTCAGTCCAGGATGGAGAGGGAGAACAGGTGAGGACAAGAAGTCACCTTGGCAGCAGAAGCTGTACCAGGGCCTCAAAGTCTACTTGGTGTCTTGTGTGTTCCTTTGTTCCTCATAGAAAGCAACCAATTTACAGGCCCTGAGAAATTCCCAGTTCTGCCATCTGGATTCAAATGCTAGCTCTGTCATTTCCTGGCTGTGCAACCTCTCTTCTGCTTAGTTTGCTCATCTGTAAAGTGGGATAAGTATAAAATCCGCCTCATGGAGATGTTGTAGGGATCAAATGAGTAAAAAAGGTTAAAGCACTTTAACTTAAGTTAAGCAAGTGTACAATAAATATTAGGTAATATTATTTTATGTGGCTTTCTTTTGACTTTTTCAAGTATTTAGACATAATTTGTCTAATGCTTGTCATGTGCTAGGCCTTATATTTATCCTCTGAAGACAAAGATGAGTGTGACATAGTCCTCTTAGGGGTACAGAAACCTTCAGTAAAGGTAGAAACAAACACTGGTCCAATGCACCCTGGGCCAGGGACCCAGGAATGCGGGAGAGCTGGTTCCTTGCTCCGAAGTTCACAGGTGACTAGGGAGACAGGTGCAGAAGACAGAACCAGAGCAGCGAGATCAGGCTGTGACAAAGGGAAGCCCTGCAACTGTAGGGGCCCAGGGATGTGGCCCAGACTGGGTAGAAGCTGAGAGGGCCTGGGGAACCTCTGCCAAGAGGGCTGTTGAGAGAAAAGGGGTTGCCCATTTTGGCAACTGGACATGTGTGTAGACGATATGTACAAAGACTTTTTGGGGCAGCTGGGGAATGCCTGGGCTCAACCTTGATTCTTTGGGTATTGGAATGCCATCAGGGGTTTGTGAACAGGGAATTGTGTTTGGATAATAGTAACAAGAGCTAGTATTTATTATGCACCTGCTACATACCGTATACTATGCCTAGACAATCTCATCTAATATCATTCTCACCACAACCCTGCGGTTGCCATTCCCATTTTTCAGACAAAGAAACTGAGTCACAGAGGTTGAGTTGACCAAGTTGACATAACTAGGAAGGGAAGGAACAGACTCCAAGCCAAGCAGTCTGACCCAAAGGCCCACACTCATAATCATTCTACCAGATGTCTCTAAAGTTCAACTCCCACAATAATCTTGAAGTTGGAATGAACCTCAGAAATGCCCCATCCCCTCCATTTCTCAGATGAGAAAGTGAGACTCAGAGATGGGACTGATTCTCCTGGGACCACAGAGGAGACACCAAGCTGGAGAGGTCAGTCTGGGTGGCAGAAGGGAGCTTCCACCCTGGTCCCATGGTCCCAGGCATGCTGCAGTCACCGTGGGCATCGCTGAGCTTGACACAAAACTCAAATCCTTGGGTGGCCTACAAAGTCCTCAAGAGATCAGTCTCACTGGTGTACCCACCCCCTTCATATCACTAGGCCCCAGTCCCTCCCCCTTGCCCCCCTCTACCCTGGCCTGTGCATGGCTGTTCCCTCTGCCAGGAATGCCCTTCCACTTGATCTCCATGTGGTCAGGCTCCTTCTCACCATTCACTGAAATGTCACCTCCTCAGTGAGGCTTCATCTGATCCCCTCCTCTAGAGCCAACCCCCTCTGTAAATCACCCTGTTTTATTTCTTCCATAGCAGTTATGATGACCTGAAATCATTTATTTTTTCTTTTTCCGTTTTGTGTTTGTCTCTCCCAACTAAAAAGCCACCAGGGAGCAGGGAGGGGCTTTATCTATTTCTACACTGTATCCTTGAGTCATACACAGTGCTTGGCTCATATAGGTGAAAGTATGCCTGCGTCTCATCGTTTGTGTGCTGATGATCTGTCTTCCCATCAGTCAGGGATCTGTCTGAGGCTGGCACCATGTCTAATTCACCCTGGCACCCCCAGGTCCAGCACAAATTTGGCAAAGAACAGGGTCCAAATATGCTTGTTGAATAACTGAATGAACAAAGGATAGAAGGGGTAATGACAGGGGCGCGCTGCTGGGCTCTCTGGGAGTCCAAGCCCCTTTCTGGTGGGGTTGCCCCAGACATTGCCACTGGGCTGCCTTTGGGGGAATAGAGCTCCGGAGGCTGCTGATAAATCAGTGTGGCTTCCAAGCCTAGGACTGACAGCTCCCACCCTTCAATGGGAAGGCCAAGGGGCAAGAGGGGAGGGGAGGGTGGACTAACACTGGCCCTTGGCACCTGCCAGCCCGTCCCTTTTAGCGGCCAATGTCCTGAGATCTCATTGTCTAAAGAAGATCGTGCGGGTTGGAGCAGGCGGCTGGAATCTAATCCCAGGTCTGCTCCCCGCACCCCTTCGGGCATGGGTGAGGTGGGGCGGCAACCCTCCAGAGGAGGTGCCTTCTCATTCGCGCGGAGAACTGGAGGGTCCGACCGCAGCCCTAGGTGTACGTCCCCTAGTGGCAGTGATGACTCGTCCCTCCCCTGGGCCCCAGAGACCTCGCCTTTCTCCATCACAGCAAGGATTACTTCGTCGTCCCTGCGGGTCCCCCTGATTGCCCCTCCGCCTAGGCGTGTGGAGAGTGCTTAATGAGGATGAATGGATAGTCTGTGCACCAGGCCCAAGCCAGCTGCCTCACATCCCCGCCGTGATCACATGAGCGTGCATGCAACATGCTCAGATGCACACGGACACTAAAATGGAACCTGCCACACGGACTTGTAATATCATGGCCCGAGCCGATGACAGGTGCGGGGGTCCTGCCCGGCGTCCCCAGCTTCTCCCTGATCATCCTCATCGGGGTAGCCAGCCCCAACCCCCTCCCCCACCCCACGCGTACTCGGCACAGGCCTGGGTGCCCTAAACATCATCTCCCCTCCCGCCCAGGCTCACTCCTAGGCATCCCTCAGCCTCTGATCTGTCACCTCCTCCAGGAAGCCTCTCCTGTGTCCCCTGGACCCGCCACCTCCGGAGGCAGGGGCCTCGCCCGGCTCACCCCTGCTCGGCAGGGCCCTTGCAGGGTCGTGGGGCGCCCGCCAAAGGAGGCGCGGGCCAAGGACGGGAGGGAGGAGGGAGAGGAGGCGGCGGCGGGAGGCGCGCGGGGCGGAGGCGGCGGCGGCAGGGCGCGCGCGCGCCGGCGGCGGCCGCCCAAGGCCGGGGCCGCGCGCCCAGCCTGAGCCCGCCCCGCCGCCGAGCGTCACCGAACCTGCTTGAAATGCAGCCGAGGAGCCGGGGCGGGCGGCAGCGGCGGCGGCGGCGGCGGGGGCAGCGGCA
>CAUYQG010086252.1:0-21773 GCA_963574415.1 Tarsius wallacei
ATTAGTGATGACTCTGTTAAGGCCCTGGAGTAGGATTTCCCTAGCCTCCAGTGAGTTTGGGTGCTTGCCTGCTAGGGCTGGAGCACCTTGTCTTGCTCTGTCACTGTTATGCTGTCAACCTCTCTCCCTGATTGCTCACCACTTCTCAACTATTAATGGTCTTGCACTTTCTTTTCTGTAACATAGAGGCTGAAATGGGGGAGATATGAGAATTCTTTACAATACAGATGGTTCACAGGGAAGGGACCTTTTCATTTCTCTGTTTCTCGGCCTTCTCACAAAATCCTAGGGCACCTATAGCAAAAACACCCTCAGCTTCCAACCCACTGCCACTGCCAACCAAGACTCAGTTTTGGTTCACTTTGATGGGTGACTAAAGAAGGTGGTGGGGCTTCTAGCCCTTACCAAGTAGAAGTGGGGTTTTGAAGTTCTCCCTGACAGAAGTCTTGTGAGAGTGGCAGAGGCTTGCCCCAAGCCAGCCCACCGAATGAGAAAAAATATTTGCCAGCTGCATATCTGACAAAGGCCTAACATCCAGGTTCTACAAGGATGTCAACTGTTCAAAAAGGAAAAAAAAATAACAATAGTCCCAATAAAAAATAGGCAAAAGACATTAAAAGACACTTCTCAAAAAAAGACATACAAGCAGCCAACAGACACATGAAAAAATGCTCAGCCTCATTAATCATCAGAGAAATGCAAATCAAAACCACGTTGTGATACCACCTAACTCTAGCAAGAATGCCCATTTTTAATAAAACATAAAACAACAAATGCTGGCAAGGATGCAGAGAAAAGGGAATGCTTCTACACTGTTGGTGGGAATGCAAACTAGTTCAGCCTCTATGGAAAACAGTGTTGTGATTCCCAAAAGAAATAGAAATTGACCTCCCATACGATCAAGCAATCCTTCTTCTGATAATATACCCTAAGGACCTTAAATATCTCTACAAAAAAGATACCTGTACACACATATTTATTGCAGTACTGTTTATAATAGCAAACGGTGGAACCAACCATCCTGACCATCGAAACTGGACAGGATTAAAAAATGTGATACATATAAACAATGGAATATTACACATCCATAAAAAACAACAAAATTATGAACTTTGCAGTCACGTGGATAGATTTAGAGTCTGTAATACTCAGTGATTTATCACAGAAACAAAGAACTGATTATTATGTGTTCTCACTCACAGGCAGACCCTGAACCTTTACCATAATACTATAAGAAAGGGGCAGGGCACGTTGGCTAAGCCTATAATCTCAGCACTTTGGGAGGCCGAGGTGAGGGGGTTGCCTGAGCAAGGGTTTGAGAACAGCCTGGGCAACTTGGCAAGACCTCATTTCTACAATAAATCAAAAAATTAGCTGGGCATGGTAGCACGTCTGTAGTTCCGGCTACTTGGAAGGTGGAGGTTAAAGGATCACCAGAGCCCAGCAGGTCAATGCTGGGGTGACTGTGAGTGTGCCACTGTACTCCAACCTGGGCAACAGAGCGAGACTCAAACTCAAAAAAAAAAAAAGAAAAAAGAAGAAGAAGAAGAAGAAAAAGAAATGGATTGACAGTAGCCAGAAACTACCAGGGGATGGGAGTGGGGTGGGGCACATGACATCAATAAGGGTGCCTGATCTCAAACTAGGCAAAGTGGGGACCAAAGGGATGCTCAAACTTTACCTGTACAATGAGCACTTGTATACCTAATCCTGGAATGTACCCCACATCTTTAAAATAAAATAAATTTAAAAATTTTAAAACACAATAACTGCTATATGCTCATTTGAATGTCTCTTGAAAAATCTGACAATACCAAGTGATGAAAGGGATGCAGAGCAACTGAAATGGTAGTGTTTTGCAGTTTTTATAAAGTTTCATATACACCCAACCACATAACTCAATGATCCCACCCCTCGATAGAGAAATGCCAGGCTTTATTGTGCTTCAGTTTATTATGCTCAAAGCAAGTCTATTGATGATGCTGTCATTTTTCCAGTAGCATCACATTTTGGTAATTCTCACAGTATTTCAAATATTTCATTATTGTTATATATTTTATGGTGATCTATAATCAATGATCTTTGATGCTACTATTGTAATTATTTTGGAACACCACAAACTGCACCCACATATTAAAATAGAGATCTTAAGGAATAAAAAATAAAAATAAAAAAATAAGAAAACAACTTCACATTATAAAATATTTAAATATTTTGTTTATGAATTTTTTTAAAAAGGGAAAGATAAAATTCTGGACTGCAATTTGATGTAGCTGATGAGAAATGATAAAAAACTGTTCTGAAGTCCTAATATTCTTCAGGAATAGGGCTAAGATTGATTAATCTTTGTTAAGCATGACTTTTAAAACATCAGGGATGACCACTTGAGGAGTAAAATAGATTTTACTCCTTCAAAGAAGTAGAAGAGAAAGATAGAATGAGAAAAAAAAATCAAGAAAAAAAAGCAGAGAAAATTTTGTCAATAAGAAAGCACAAAGTAAGATAGTCAAAACAAGTTCAAATATCAGCAATCAAAAATGAACAATTAACTGACTTTGTTCCAAGGAAGAGAAAAATGTTCAGTTTGGGGAATGAATCCAGCATAAAGCTGTCTTCAAAGAGACAAATCCACATATAAACTGGTAAAAGGCAGGTGCTAAAAAGATGCAAAGAGATTTATACTAAGCAAATATTAATCAAAATAAAACTAAGTTACCTGTTTATTTTTATGCCAAAGAATTAGTAGAGATAAAAAAGGGTATGGCAAAACTTAATGATATGGTTTCAATACAAAAGACCTATGCATTCAAAACGTGCAGCACCTTATAAAACAGCTTAAAATTACAAAATAAAAACTACAGAAATAGGTACCCCACAACTATCATTGGAGTTTTCAACCCACCTCTTTATATAATTTTTATGTAAGGCAGATCAGAAACAAAAAAGAAGATGGCAATAAAGAACTGGTGAGACTATAACAAGGTTGACTTAGAGGACATATAGAGACCTTGGATCTGACAACTAGAGAATTTCCCTTCTCAGGCACACGCAAGCCATTTTTAAGATGGTGGAGAGGAGTGGACAAATACTAGGTAGTCTTCTACTAATTTCAAAGAATAGGTATCATCATCCAGATTATGTACTCTGACCACAATGAAATACATATTTGAAATCATACTTTAATTTTTTTAAATGTTATTTGAATGTTATTTGAAATCCATTGATAAAGAAGAATGTTATTTGAAATCCATTGATAAGAAGAAATCATAACTGCAATAATAATTTTGAGCTGAACAATAATGAAATTACTTAATATCAAAAATTTGAGACAGTGCAAGTATATATTTGAGGGAATTTTTTGTCTTAAATGTTCTACATGCATAAAGCTATAAATTAATTACAACAAAAATTATTTTTAAAAATTATTAAGGATAACAGAATATATTCAGACCAGTTGCGAACGACATAGGTTGCAGGCTGGAAAAAGAGAATTTCAAAAAACGAGGATTTTGCCATTATTTTTATTTTTAAAAAAATGCTTAGTATAGAATGATAGAAGCAGAGATTTGTAAACAATGCTTACAAGTCATAGCTCATTCATAGTGACAGGGACTTATGAGACATGGCAGCCCTCACCTGGAATTCTTCAGAGCTGAGAAAATAACCAGCTGCCACCATGGATAGGTAAAGGGAAAAGATACGTGTTCTTAAGGAAGACTCAGGCTTCAGGTAAATAAAAAGGTGGAAGAGCTTTCTGTGGAGAGATTGAGGGTGTGGGAAGTTTTGTTTACCATGATGCAGAGGTCCCAGGAGAAGGAAATTAAACACTTAAAAGGGAATAAAGAAGTGGGGAAATGAATCTAGGAAGAACCACATGATACTATCAGAATTTGTATACATGAGAGGAACAGGCATGAGACTTTCATATGGACTTTGGGTAAGAGAAAAAGAATGTGAGCCACAAAGTGTTATATGTCCCTAAGGATCTAAAGGAAACTCTGAAGGAATGCTGTATTCTTGCTCTTACAGGACAAAGCTCCAGAAATGCAGTAAGAGTGCTAATTCTGGCAAAATATCACCTTTGGCCAGAGTTCCAACTGAACACCGTTAGGAAATGATTAAGTACTTTCTGAAGTCCTTCTGGCAAAAAGCAGCAAATCACAGGATTCCAGTGACTCTTAGAATCAACTGAAGCTTCATTTGGTCACACATCTGAGGAATCCACCCCTCCTCAAGTGATGACTTTATTAGTTCCCAGGACGTTTTCCTGGGGCTGAGCTTTGGCAAGAGTGGATTCTGGTCTTAACTGATGGAGGCAGCTTGAACTGTCCCAACACCTAACAGTTGTGTATCCTAAATTTTCCTAACTGTTTTTACACTTCATATGTAAAATTGCTAAAACAACACAGGGCCCATTGTAGAGAACGTAGAAAAGTACCTCGCATGGT
Source organism: Tarsius wallacei (assembly GCA_963574415.1). Classification (NCBI taxonomy): domain Eukaryota; kingdom Metazoa; phylum Chordata; class Mammalia; order Primates; family Tarsiidae; genus Tarsius; species Tarsius wallacei. The sequence goes on from CAUYQG010086252.1 coordinate 4,449, forward strand.
AGGTGTCTGTCACATAGTAGATAGTTCATAAAATGTAACTCATCACCATTATTACCACTTATTGTGGATTATCACTTTATCTACAAGCTACAAGTGTCTTAAAGCACTTTAAAAGTCACCAGTCCTTTATTATACAAGTACATGACATCTGCTATGCTTTAACCAGAGTCTACCAGATCAATGATTTTACTTGCTTTACTCTATCCTGTTGACCAGGGCCAGCTTCTGCTTCAAAGTTGCCTCATGTTGTCCACACTGATACTGCTACTGTGTTCTCCATGGGATGTGGAGAGGAACTGTGGGACAGTCAACAGTCTTTTATTCTGCCCTTTATATGCTTACTCTAACTCTTTTATGTTACACTCTGCTAACCTCCCTTTTATCCTGCTCTTGATTCACTCATTCATTTATCAAACACTAATTGAATGCCTAGGTACTAGGTTGGACACTAGGGATACAAAGTGGACAAAGGCATAGTCGCGCCCTTAAGAACATCGCAGTCCAGTGGGAGAAACCATTGTGAGCAGATAACTACAGTGCGATCAGATGAGTGCTAATGGAAAGCTTCCATGGCACTTTGGGGCGCAATTAATACTTCTGGGGCTGACAGAAAAGATTTCATGGAAGCATCTGAGTAACATTTTAAAAGATGATAAAGGGGGTCACCAGTCCATGAAGAGGAGATGAAGATGAGGAAGGAAGAAAGAAAGAAAAAAAGAGTTGCTATACCGAGGAATTGAGCAGAGGGAGGGAGAATGGACTTTAGCAGAGAAAAGCATGGGCATTGGTTTAGCTGCACAATTTTGGGGAAAGACTTAGTGATAGAACAATATGGAAATTCATGGAAAAATAATGCTTCTCAAGGTTATTTTGCTTGAATTAGAAGAAAAAAATCCACAAATGCCCAAGATTGCCCAAAGCAATAGCATATGGCTTCACTATATTTCCTACTAAAGAGATGAAATCTTTGAGGTTCATGTCATACTTTATACTGTGGAGAAGAAAAAGTATTGAGGTATCTCTGGAAATCATCTAGGGAAAAAGATTAAGTTTAGTTTGCATTAAACATACTTTCTCTTAGTCTTTTTTCACCTTCTTGTGGCGCAGTGAGTAGACTTTACTGCACTCTTCTTTCTTAGAAGAGTATCATTGTAGTGAGAAGGAAAAATGATGCTAGTGGCAACTTAGTTTCTCCATTTATATCTCTAGTGCCTTTACATCCCTTCTATCCTGGAAAAAAATAAAAAAGGCTTTCACCATGTCTTTTGCTTCATAAAATAAAATTATAGCAAAGTAAGCCCAACCCAATGAAAATAACCAGCAAAAACACAACATTCTCACTTTCACTTTAACTCACCATCACAAGAGTAGTGGGGAAATCAAGGAGGAACTTCCAAACTCCAGGTCCTGAATATAACCATAATACAGATTAAAATAGGAAAGAAGTTTCCAAGAGTGGTCAAAGAGCAGAAGAAATATGTTAACTGTAATGAAAAATGAACAAAAAATAATTTATAACTACTTTGTCAGGTTTCTTCCTTATTCCTAGATTTTCCACTCAGCTCTTGTAACTTACACCATTTCTTTGGGTTTGTATCACCGCCTTATCCAGAGGGAATAGATCTAGAAGAAGGCAGACTTTTCCTTAAGCCCCCAAACTCTTGAAAGACAGGATACATTTTTTATGATTTTCTCACAAATATTTACAAGTTAAACACTCTAATTCTTAGCTACCACTTAGAGCTATCTTGTGTTGGAAGGATTCATTCAAATTTGTTTCATATTGATTAGAAAACTGGTGTCAATAATTCTACCTAATATTAGAATTGTGACTGTTTTTCAGATATGATATAGACCATGTACACACCATGTCTCCCCATTCTGTGTAGTTTTATTCTAACATTTATGTTGAAACAGTTATTAAAGATGGATCCTATTTACATTCTAAAACATGAGTATGGGAAGATGTTTTAAAGATCATCTAATGAAGGAACAAAACCACTCATCTTTGTGAGGAAATCAAAACTAAGAGAGTTTGAATCAGTTGGTTAACTTAACTTGGTATCTAATATCGAGGTGCAGTAAATGCTTTAATTTTAATGACTTGTGAGCTACAAAACTGTCAGTACCTTTAAGAAGAGGGGGTAGGGACATTTTAATTTACTGTGAAGCTACTCATGATCACAAAACAAATATTTTCTTACTATTTTGGGAATAGCACTGGATCCTTTTTATCTCCATCAGCCCCCAACTACGTGATACCATTTTGCATGCAGACCACTCAGGCTGAGGAGCATTAAATTTAATTTGTGCAAAAGTTGAAGGTGAAAAAGCGTGAAATTAACTTGATGCATTTTTATGACATTTTCTGTCTCCTAGCTTCTCTGAGCCTTTCCAATTCAGAAGAATTTCGTTGGCTGTGTCAGCATCTCCCCATCCCTGGACTTGAGGTATGTGTATGTGTGGCCTATTCTTTCTTAGCCCACAGGCAACCCAACTGGAAAAAAAAATGCTGATTTATTTGGCTTGATATTTGCTTTGACTGAGCTTCAGTCTGCACTCAAGGTTCAGTCTTCTTGGTGATTCATCTTTTTCAGGAGTACGGTGTGTGAAACAGCAAAAGATGCGTCAACTCATTCAAGAAATCATTGAGCATGGTCCAAACAGTTTGCAAAGATTTTGGAGAAAGCTAAACCTTTTATAAGGCAATATAAAAATAGCAACTTTTCAGGAATCAGTTTGCTAGTATAACACCTAAACTTGCAAGGTTATTACAGACACGCCTCAATCTTTGGAGATAAAGGGGCAATATCCCACTTTATATCAATCAATGAAGCACTTCTACACAATTTTAAAAACCCACAGTAGAAGAGCTGATTGAAGGCAATATGTTTAGAAAGAGAGAGGCAGATGGAAATGAGACTGTGGGTTGCCTACTGTAGATTTTATTTAGTGACCATTTGTTAAGTGTTACAAGAAATGCCTGCACCAGGAAGCATGTGCACTCCTCTTACTTTAGAAGACTAGGAAGATACTGTTATTGATTCTGTTCATCTTCTAATACAATCATTCAAATAGGATTATTCAAATAACATATTTGTGCAGATATTTTGGAGTCCTGTCAAGTTAGTTTTACAAAGGAATGCATTAGCAATATTGAAGAAGGATGATAAAAACAACATGAAATATAAAAATATCACAGACTGAGAAACTTATATTATTCTATTATGTCTATTCTTACCTGGAAGGTAATGGTCAATGCATATTCTACACATGTTTATATAAAAAAAGTAGTCATTTTTAAAAGGCGCCTATTTAAAATTTATTTGGCTTTTGACCATATGTCTTTTCCAGTACTGGCCAGTTTAAAAAAAAAAGAAAAAAGAAAAAACCTCTTAGACTACAATAAATAATTATCTCTTTTTAAGAGAACATTTTTTTCATACCAAATAGGATTTGTATTTGCCAAAACCATTTGCCAATACCCAACACAAACCAGATCATCTACATTAATTTATTCTATGTTCTATACATGGACAATTTCCATGGCTGGTGGGCTGTGGTGGCACAGGTTTTATGCAGCATCATGCATTCATATTTAATATATATAAACAAATAAGTACACATTGGCTGATACTCAATTCTACCCAACTTATAAAGGCCTTCCTGTTTCTGAAAGGAATACAGAAAGGAAAAATTAAATGATTCAGGGTCATAGCAGGCTCTTTCAAGGAAAGCTTAAAAGGACCACTAGTAAAGCTATAATTTTGGAAAGCAGAATCAGTGACTTTCCATTAATGTTGAAAACATAAAAATGCCAATTAGACCGAAAGAAAAAAGTAGAAACAATAGAATATTTGTGTGTTTAGAAAAAAAGGGTAGATTTATTTGCCCTCTAAAAAGTACATTAATACAGAAACTCACAAGATAGGGATTTTTATACTCATTGGACAAATGAGAAAACTGAGAATGTGAGAAATTGTTACTTGCCAACAGTTATACTCATAGAATATAGTAAAACTAAGATTGAACTCAGTTCTAGCAAACTTCAGAAGAACTTAATTTTTATAAGTTTAGGGAGAGTGTCTCAGGGAAAGTTACGTCCGTGCTAAATTTTTAAGAATAAAACTTGTTTTATGAATACCTAGGTAAACATTGCAGAAAGAGTATAGTAGACAGAGGGTGAATAATTATAATAGCCATAATTTAGGGCATTTACTGTGTGTTAGATAGTTAATGTAAAAAATACATAATATTACTTTAATATAACTTGATCCTCTTAACAATCTCATGAAGTAAAAATATTATATTCATCTTAGAGAAGACAAAATGGAGACCGGACAAAATTTCAGTAACCCATTGTAGTTATAACATGTCAGATACTGTCTTGAAACCCAAATCTACTCCCTTTCTAAAGTCTTAGAACCATTAGCACAGCTGAATCGGAGTGAGTGGGAGGGAAAAGGTAAAATTGAGTCTGGTGAGTTAAACAGAAGACAGGATAAAAAAAAGTTGTGTTAAACAAGGTACTATGATTACATCTTATTCTTGGGTGATGAGAAGTCTTCAAAAGATATTAAATTAGGATATGACATGGTCATATTTGAGCTTTAAGGTCATATTGGGTAAGGAGTAAATTGAGGAGGCTCACATGAATTAGGTAGCAGAAAGACCTGCTAGTAAACTATTTAAATAACTGAAAGTAATGAATAATGCCATTTAGCTTAGTAGCCAAGAAACTGACATAGACAACACATATCCAAAAGGTAAAATAACAAAACATAGGAACCAAAAGATTTTCTTGCCAAGAAAGAAGTCTAGAATGATTTCCAAGTCTCTGATTTGGTTATTGCATGAATCAAAGACATACTAGAAATTAACTATATACTGTAGTCACTGGGAAGTAAATAAACAACATGTGACAAAGGTTCAATTATCAGCCTAGGTTCAAAATGTATGGACAAGTTTTGAGGTAGTGAAGATTAGAAATTGATACCATTAGAGTTAATTTGAAGAACACAAATAATTTCAAATATTCCCATAATGCTAATTATAGGAATATGCCTCTTTGTATCCATGTGGAACTTTTCTTGAATCCCTGTTTCATGTCATTAACTGCATACAAATATCTCCACTTAGAAATACTATTGTGTTGGAAGATGAAAAAGTAAACACTGGGAACACCAATAAAGAGGCAGGTGGCAAGGGGAGTTAGGGTTCAGAAATTAACTATTGGGGGACAATGTTCATTATCCGGGAAATGGGCCACCTGGGAACCAATCCCCACCACTACACAATATGTTCATGTATCAAACATGCATGTTTACCCCCAAATCTAAAATAAAAATGGAAATAAAAGAATCGCTACTGCAATATCAAATCCGACTCTATTAAAATTTTATTTTCATTTTTTTAACACACTTTCATTGTTACTACCTGTATTTGAGTACTCTTTCCTTTGTGTTCAGACACTACAATGTGTTTCCACTGGTAATTCTTTCTCCAATCTCTTGCACCTCAAATCCAACTTATAAATAACTTCAAAGTAAAAAGAATCAAAATTAAGTTTTGATCATATTATTCCCCTGATCTAAAAGAAAAAAAAGCTGACTTAATTTTTCATTACAATAAAGTTTCTTAACCTATTTTGTGAAGAAATTCTTGCTTTTTTGAGATTACAAAAGCACTACGTAGAACCTGTATCAACACTAGACGCATTCATCAGAAGCCCTTAGCCTGGGTTCTGCACTTGAAAGCTTCATGTAGCCTTCCTCCTGCCATGGCTCCCTCCCAGGTCACCATCCCAACCCACAGCAAGAATTCTGTAGAGCAGGACATTTAGCCACCCAGAATTGTTTATTCCCTAATCTGGACTATGCTCCAGATACATGCAACCCTAAAATTTCCTTCCCAAACATCCCAGAGTCTGCTTCTAGGGCCTGTGTAAGCCTCTTGCCTGACTGTCCAGATAGTGATTCATGAGGCAAGTGTGTACACATCTAGGTCCAAAGAGTGGCCAAGGAATAGCTGTTCACAGGGGGCGTAATGTTGTAACACATGTGTTTGAGTTTCCTGGGCTTCACAGTGAGATATGGAGCTGGGGGTAGGAAAATAAGGGTGGGCTGTAGGACTAACACTACTATCGCTTTATGACTTAAAACTTTAAGTGTATGTAATATAGCAAGTTCTATTGTTTTATAACAAATTATCACAAACTGAGCAATTAAAAACAACACTCATTTATTACCTTACAGTTCTGTAGATCAGATTTCCAAATGGACTCAGATGTGTTCTCTGCTTAGGGTCTCATAAGGCCAAAGTCAAGGCATTGGTTGGGCTAGGCTCTTATAGAGGCTATAGGGAAGAATCTGCTTCCAAGTTCACTCAAGTTTTTGGCAGAATTTAGTTTCCCATGGTTGTAGGACTAAGATTTCCTCATTCCCTTCCAACTGTCATCTAGAATCTTTTCCCTCAGCTCCTTAAGGCCACCTGCATTCCTTCTCACCTGGCCCTCCATCCTCAAACTTGTTCATGGGGTCTTCATGCTTCATATCTATATGATTTCCCCTTCTGCCACCAGCTCAGCTCTGTGCCTTAGTGACTCATGTGACTATTTTGGGTCCACTAAGAACATCCAGAATAATATCCCTATTTTAATATCAGCTGTGCAATGCAACACAATCTGATGAGGTTTTATATCTTATCATAGTCACAGGTTCTGGGGATTAGGGCAGATAGATGGGGGCTACATTAATTCCTTGGGGTGTATAACAAAGTATCATAGACTGAGTGGTTAAAACAACACAATTTTAGTCTTTTACAGTTCTAAAGGCTAAGGTTTGCTTTTTCTGAGGCCTCTCTCCCAGGATTGTAGGTGGTTGTCTTCTCCCTGTGGCTTCACATAGTCTTCCCTCTGTATATGTCTGTGCCCAGATTTCCTCTTTGTATAAGAATACTGGTATATTAGGTTAGAACCCATCCTGATGACCTCATTTTAATTTCTTTTTTTTTTTTTTTTTGAGTTGGAGTCTCTTCTGATAAGAAATGAATAGAGACAAAGGCTGCCTTTTGATGGCAAGCAACTGTGGTAGCAGCAACCACAATGGAGTACAGGAGGTGAAGTTTAAAGATCTTCCAATACATCTAAGTCTGATGATTGGGGATAAAAAGTTTGTATACCTTAACCTATCATTTCTAAGCTTGCATACAGTCAATCAAGCATTCTTTGCTCTTCCTTTTAAAATGAAATACCATGCTCTTCCTCCTTCCCCTCTCCTACTCTCTACCCCCTAATATCCCCATATGCTCTGACTGCTTTGTGCCTTTCAGCATATCACAAGCATTCAACCTTCTGTAAAACCCTACTTCCTCTACTGCACTTCTCTCTTAACTCCTAAGGCATGTTCTTACCTGTCTCTGGCATTTGGAACATAGCATTCTCAATTTTATACAAACTTTTAAACTTTTTAAAGTCATAAACACTATACAATATTTTTTCTAGATTGGAATCTTGTTGAGTTCAAGTAACATGGTTTACAGATCTCTCCTAGTGTATAAGGAATGTACCCAACATGTTAAATATTCAGGTGAAGTGTGCTAAGGTTATTTCCCCAATTTTTGTTCTTCATGAATGGTACCCAAAAAAAGGATTTGGTGTTTAAAATATTTGGAAAATTTTTATAAAGTCAATTATTGTTATTATGATGTTTTACCATAAGACTTAGATGACTAAATATGGTTAACATCTGAAAGGCAATAATAATGAAGAGTTCACCGAATTTATGAACCTATTATTTCAAAAAATCTTCTTACACAGCTAGTGGTACATAATATATACTTTTGAAAAACCTGGTTTAAGAGCAACTTTACTCAACTCTCTATTTGCATTTATATATTATTTATATGTAATATATAAAATAATTCCAAATATTTATATATATTCAAAAAGCTAGTTTAACCATGACCATCCCCACTCCAACTCTGGGCAATTGTTCAGGCTCAAGCAAACTCCTATCAGATATGCAAATTTTCTGCTCACTCAAAGGTTTCAGGGATAAAAATTCAAGTCTCCTTTACAAAGTACATTGATGGACTGAATTCCATGTCCATTGAGAAAAAATACAGAGTAAATAACTTATATCAAATCGCAAAATATTAAGTTTCTAATTAACTAGAATGTGTTTGGGAGGAAGATGATAGAATCTTTGACTCTGGAGGACATTTGACTTTACATTGTTACAGATGGTTTTGACATCTGGGAGATTGACTTATCAGACTTTCCTAGGTTGCATGCACCCTGCAGACCTGCATGGTAGCTTTCTTAAGTTTTACTAGGTATCTTAAGAGTACATTATCTAAAAATTGTTGATAGTAACAATGAATAGAATGCTTTTTGTTCCCTTCCTCACAGAGATGCCATGAAAATTGATGACAGTCTGAAAAGTGACTTGAGCTCCTTTGGGTAAGATCATATAAGAAAAGAAAGTACTTTCATATAATAATGTTTTTTGTCCAAGTACGTAAGCCTTTGTATATTAGATGCTCTTAAAATACATTGCCAGTGAAGCATTAACTTATTTGAGATGCAGACAGATAAAGTTTGTGATCAGCATATGCATCTCATCATTAAGAAGCTACTTGGGTTGAGCCCAGTAGGTAAACCCTTGATTTAGTAGTCCTACTTTTTATTGTTAATAAATATCAAGGTAACCTGAATTTCAGGATGTCATCTACAGGGGCAATAACAAGAAAAAATGGGCAGTTCTAGAATCATTTCCTTATTATCTTAGCTGACTTGCAATTAACTTTGTTTAGGAAAGCTACTTCTAATTTTTAATAATGCCGTGAAACTAAATTTTCCATTATTACTCTCATACATTGTAGAGTATTTTTCTCAAATACTTTCACCTTCCTCTTTTCTAATTGAATTTCTCACATTTGAAGCTAGTTTCTTTTTGTCAATACTGTTATTAGCATTTGCATTCCTATTTTTAACTCCCATTTCAAGCATTCCTTGAAAACATTTTGTTGAAAGCAGTTATTTGCCATGTTTAGAGTGTTGCAGTTCAGACAAATTGAAAAATACCTCCACTGCATTAGTAACATAAGAATAAAAATGTATTTTATCACTTTGAGTATGTAAACACTCAGAAAATAGAAAATCAAATAATAGAACGAAGGGTAGACATAGTCTAATGAACTCAGCAGAGAATTAGGAGCCAAAAACATCTCAGCTCTAACCTTGGCTCCAATATAGGGTTCTATGTCCTTGGGTCTGCTCTTTTCTCTTAGTGGAAAATAACTTTTTAAAAAATCACTTCATTGTGGTAGAAATTGGGAACAGTAGTTGAAAGCATCACAGACATTTCAGTATAATTTAAAGCAAAATTTTCATCTTAGCTGAGACTTTCTTATTTCTATCAGTTTCTGTCACAAATTTGACACTGTCTCTGTTCATGCCACTGTAATTCTAATTGTTTTATCTCTATATCCTGTGAACTTGAATGCTTCCTGGGCCTAAATAAGTTATTTAAAAGCCCTAAGTCAAAAGGCTTTATCTTTCGTTCTTGTCACTACAACAGTACGTAGCTATATATTCTTTATAAACATGACTAGTTCAGGAACCAAAGTATGCATGCCTTGGGTGTCAAGTTTCTCTCAGGGTTTGACCAGGTTGAATGTATTCTATTACATGCAATCACAATCTGTGATGTTTGGACAGGAAATAGAACACATGGCACCTCACCAGCAACTTGTATAAACTCATCATTTTAATTAGTCAGAGACCATTTGTGTGGGGGCTTACACATCACCTCATGAAAAAAAAATTATCTCCTCACATCAGCAAAACATTCCAAAACAAAACTAGAAGGCAGGAAACACATGCTGCTTCTTTGTGTTTCCAGCATGTAACAAAGTATTTGATATAAGGAGAGGGCCAGATAAGGGTTTGTTAAATAGATCTGAGTAAAATCTAGGTTCTCTGCATCATTGTACAAGTAATAATATTTTCTTGGGTACTGTTAAGGGAGAACTAATGGGTAAAGACTAGGATGCAGCTACTTAGCTGTTCACTTTCATAGATGTGGCTACTGCTGCCTTAGTCACCACACTCGCCTTCCTGCCACCACACATTGTCATGGACTGGACTGTAGCCTGGACTCTGCTGCAAGGGAACACTTCTCCAGATGCTGTATCTTGGTGTCTGTGACAAATCATAGTGCAGTAGGTGTTGCCTCTTCTTTTGCGCTTCTTTCCACTCCTCCTAGGGGCTTGACTGACATAGGAAGTTGTCTCCTCCTTTCTTCCCACAAGGAGCTTCTCAGAATTTATCTGTGCAGCAGTGGAAAACTTCCCTCTACTGTTTCAATCTTTCTTCACCTTACAAGTTAACACTACCAACTTCTGTTCCCCACGTTAAATGGACAGATTGCTGCCTCCACCAGTGTCCTCTTGCAGCCGGTTAGACCCTTTCTACTGTGAAGGCTTCCAGTAAATCACTACAGCTACTGCCCTAAAAGGATCCTTTTATTTGGGTTTTTGCATAAAGACACCACCATATCTTTGGAAGATAAAATATGTACATAGCTCCAAATTAAATTCTTTTTAAAATTCATGAGGTTCTTGAGGTTCTATATATAAACTGGAACTATTAGGGAATAGACTTTCTTCCCAGAATATTCCTTTGTTGGACCTCTTTCCTTCCCTGTCTCTCTCAAATGAGATAAAGGCAAAATAAAAAGTTGCTGTCTCCCAGGGAGCTTGGTTTTACCAAATGTGCAAGTTGAAAGCTCCACACAAAGCTTCCTCTCTCAGACTGAAAGGGGAGGACAATACGTGTTACTTTTTTAAAATTAATTACTTATGTGTTACTTTTTAAATTAATTACTTACTTAATTAATTAATTAATTTTACTTTTAAGAGGAAGTAAATCTGTTTGTGGGGTTAACTGCTATGTACCAGCAATGAAAATATGGGGGGGGAGTCTATAAAAGGTCAGGGGATTTCCTTAGTCTTTTGCCAAGTCTAAGTCTCTTAGTATAGGGTAAACTTAGTGGGACAGAGGATAGAAGGTCTCAGAGACCCCTAACTGTGCCAGATTGCCATCTGATGTAATCAGAGAGTTTCCTCATCTAGCTATGCAGCTAGGTGTTGACTTTGGTGTTAATAAGTTGAGGGTGGAGGAAACAAGAATAGACAGGAGTGCTGTTTAGTGGATAAAGGGGAACAGATTAAAAGAGACAGCATTTCACTTTGAAAAATCTTAATATAATGGACTCCAACCACAAATTCCCTTTGGGAAAGCTTTGACATTTCCCCTTTCTCTTCACACTTTGATGAGTGAATTCCTCTTTTATTTTCTGACTGGAACCTTAGAGAGATAGATATATAAGAAAGAAACAAATGGACTACATATGGCACAGGTATTTCACTGAGTCTGGGACAACTGATCAAGCATTCTAAGAATGAGAATATGGGGTGACATGTTAATATAGATATGAAAGTAAATATATGTAATAGTCACAGAGAATAAAACCTAAAGTGCTCACAAATGTTAAGCATATATATGGACCAAAAGAGAGATTGAGAGCCTGAAGGAAGCAGAAATTTGAAACCATTGCTTCATGTCATCTACAACATTCAAAACACAAGATTACATAAAACTAGAGCTCTGACAAAAAATTAGCAAAGGACACTAGTCACTGTGATAGGCTGTTGAAATATTGTACAAAGTTTCAAGCATCTTATTACAGGAAAATTATCAAAGACTTGAATGGCAACAAACTGATAAATGTTGTCAATGTTATTACTGTGAAGAGAGGGTAGAAAAGTTAGTTTTTTGTTTATTAGAAAGGAAGAGTTTAGAAGAGATCATTATTGAGGTGTCTAAAACTCTGATGAATATTGAGAAGGGAGATACATGGAATGGCTCAAAAGGTAAAGAGAACATGAACAGAAAGAAACAAAAGTCTGTGCATTAAAGGGAATTCAGAAGCAACGTATTTACGGAGAGTAATTACTATGGTCTGCAAAAAAAGCTACCATTATCAGACGAGCAATATCCAAAATCTGAGTGTATTTTTACAGTGAGTCAGACGAGTGCTTTTTGTTTGTTTGTTCTTATTTGGTTTTGGTTTTGGTGGAGAAGGGCGGGGAGAGGAGAGGGGGGAGGGGACTTTCTACAGGGCTCAGAACCGCATAGAGGTATTGATTCATCAGGACAACATGGCTGCTTTCCTTCCTGAAATGTTAGCTGCTCTCCCTCATTAAGTTAACACACTGATCTGGCAGAGCCACATCCTGGAATCTTGAAAACATCAGCTTCCATCTAAACTTTTCATTTCTTATATGCTTAATTTGGCTTAGTCAGCTTGATGGCAGGTTTGCAATATTATAAATATGCATATGGCCTGGTATCTGCCACCCGTCTGATCCTGACTCATTTGCCTATAGGAAAAAGCATAAGCCAGATAGGATATGCAGCTGGGCAGAGCTCCAGGTTTGGAGTTCTGGTTCAGTCTTCATAAACACCAGACAATACTGACTGCTTATCTAAACTGGTTAGTCCCATGAAGCCTGTGGCCTTTCGCTAGTCACCTGACTAGTTCCTGTCCTCTGAAAGGAGGATGGAATTCAAAAAGCAATTCATACAAGCCACAAATTTACCATAATCTGGCCTACTACTGTTATAAAATATGTTTCATAGTTCAGGGGTAAGCCAGCATGTGCTCTTCTCTATGAAGATGCACGCCCCAAGGTTGCATGCTCCCTGAACATTGTAGGGTGTAAAAATCTAGAAAACAGACTTGCCACAGTGGGTGCTTGTGTCACATCAGTGCATCGATAGGTTGGTAGTGTCACAGAAAGTCTTCTTTCTCCCCACAAACTAATTCAACCTCCTTGCCTCTATAAGACTTTACTCTGTTAAATATCTTTTCTAAAACGTCAGTCTCTTAAATATCTCCCCAGAAAGTGTCCCCTTATAGTTACAACCATATCCCATCCTTTTAAAAAGAAAATTATCTCTGGTAAAAAAATTAAAGGTACAAACTCATAGATACTGCTTCTTTAAAGCCCCCAGCACCCATTGACTCCCCAGTCTCTGCTTCAAGATTTGAACATTGGTGGCACATTTTCCTTGATCCAATTCTCTCCATTCAACATCAGTCATATTCTGAAGTATACTCTCAAAGCACTTTGTGAAAGTCTCACCTATTGTGTATGTCATCTCTGCATAGTTTTCAAGACTGTTTTTATTCCATTAGATTCTGAGCTCCATGAGGTCAGAAATGATCTCATCATTTTGAGCTCTCTAGTAGAATGTTTTAAACATAATAGATAATTAATAAATGTCTGTTGAAATAGATAAAGTTGTATTAACTGTTCCCAGTAGGGTGACTGTTGGTTGGGAAAGAAAACTTGGTGTCAAGATCTAATGTTTTTATCCCCCTAAATTTCCATGTTGAAGTACTTGGATGTAGAGCCTTTGAGAAGTGATTAGGTATGATGAAGGCAGAGCCCTCATGAATGGGATTAGTGAGGCCCCAGAGAGACTCTTTAACCATCGTATCACATGAGGACACAGCAAGAAAGTGCTACCTATGGATAGGGAAGAAGGCCCCCACCAGACACCAAATTTTCTGGCACTTTGAGTTCGGACTTCTGCACCTCCATAACTGTGAGAAACAAGTTTCTGTTTTTTATAAGCTACCTAGTCTATGGTATCTTGTTAGCAACCTGAATGCACTAGGATGCTAGGTGGTTACTTCTACCATGAAAGACAGGAAGAAGATGAGATTGGACAACTTTCTTTAAACTAGTTAAGAAAATTACCATAAATTTAAGCCACAAGAAAAAAAGTTTTTAATCCACACTCACCCTCCCCCTACAAGAAGAGTGCAAAAAATTCAAGTTTTTGAGCAAATGCTTACTAACCAACCCCAGAAGGTATTTTAGAGGTGTCTAGATCTGAATTTTCTTAGAGAAGTTTAATAGTAGCAACACATGTGGTATATGGAGCATTTTTTCCCTAAGTGTTTCCATCTTTATCTTGGCATATATTTTCACAAATCTAGCCAGCAGATATGAGAATATACTGAGATTTCATTTAGCAGATGAAGAAACCAAAGACTCAAGATGTTAGGCAATTTTCTCAGAACTATACAATGTGTCAACAACTGATTGGTATCCAGTCTCCTAAATCCATGCTGCAAGTTCTAGCAACCTAAACTTGTCTTCTTTCTAAAGGATTCTCCTTTCTCATTTCATTTCTTTTTATTAATATATACGTCCACTCATTCTACAAAGATTTTATTAAGAGCTATGATTAAATAGAATACTCAATTTAGTGTTAGGAGAACTTACCTCGAGTTTCTTTTAGACATATGTAAATATTCAAATGTAACAGAACAAAAGAGTACTTGGAGTTGGCAGACCTGCACTCAAATCCCACTCCAACACTTTCTGGCTACATGATCTCGGGCAAGTCATTTCATTTCTCTGAACTTCAATCCCCTTTTCTACAAAATGGAAATAACAATACTTAAGTCATTTACTTCATAAAGCTGTTGTGAGTTGGAGCACCTAAAACCACTTTGCACAGTGTCAAAACTAAATAGCAATCTTGAAACCTTTATTAAGTGTAATTTATATGTACAAGGTGGTACTCCAAGTATTTCATAGACACAGACTTATTTTAATTACCACAATCATTCTGTGAGGTAGACACTATTATTAGTCACATTTTGCAGGTGAGAAATTCAAGGAATTAAGGAGCTAGGTAACTTTTCCAAAATCACACAAGTAAGAAATGGTGCTAGGATTGAACTCAGTGTAATGCCCAAGCCCGTCTTCATTATGCTGGCTCCCAAACTAACACACTGTTTTTCTGTTTTAGGGTTTTAGTGTACATCAACTCACTTATAACTTACATATATTATCTCACTCAATTCTCTTATATATAACTTATGTATATTCTCTCACTCAATTCTCTCCACAACCCTCTAAGTTTGTCTAGAGGCAGTTAATAAAGATAACTAGTCACCTGCTTACTCCTCTAGTCTATCTGAACACTGCAGCCAGAGTGAGCCCACTTTGCTCAAAACACACTATTGCCTCCCATTTCATTCAAAATAGAATCAACTACCTTTGTCATGACCTAGAAGGTCCTATATAGTCTAATCCCTTGTTGCTAGTGCTACCAATCACCTCACTCCTCTCTCTTCAAGTCACACTGACCTCCTTGCTGTTTCTTTAAAATGTCAGATATGTGTTTCTGCTCAAAGAATAGCATATCAGAGGTTCTTTCACTCTTCAGTATAAATTAGAAACTCCTTCTCTACCCCTGAACCTTTTCTAGCTTCTCCTGGCCTTATTTTTTATGGCACTCTTCATTATTGGAATTTATTTTTGCCAATTTATATATCTTATTTTTTTATTATTTGTTTTCCTCCTGCCACAGACACATAAACACTTCCTCACCATACACAAGCACACACACATATGCATGCACACTACTTAAATCGAAATCTCTGTTTTGTTTTCTGCTCTTACATCCAGTTCCTAGAATAGTGCCTGACATAAAGCAAAAGTCTCAAACTTTTGCCCTCACAGAGTTTAAAATCTGGTAAAAAGACAAAAGAACCTTATTAATGTTTCCTCAGAAACAGCTTATAATGGAAAATCTTGGGTATGTTTTTTTTCCAGTTTCTTTAGAAACTTTCAGGAGTCCCCAATACATTACTTTATTGTAAAATAAGGTCAAGTAAATATAAACAAATCAATATATACATATATCTCTCCCACAGAATTGCCTACATTTGTTTCCAACCAGACAATAGCTAACTTTGTTTTCATTGGCAAATATAGGATTACAATGCACCTGATTCAATCCAAGTATTACTGCTGAGATGTGTAGAATGTAATTATTTGTATCTCTGAACTACTTCACAGGAAGCTTTTGTTTAATTAGGAGTTACAATGCAGTCGTATTACGAAAATACATAATGCATCATTTTTAGTCCAAAAGAAGGTAAGTCCTAACTAACATGCCATTATTCCCTTCCTTTTTCTTGAAAACATTTATCTGCCTCTCTATTTCATAGTACTATGTAGCAAGTGAGGGAGGGAAGCCGGTGTCTCAATAAGAAAATGCTAACACAGAGCAAAGTACGGGGACAATCTCTTGAGAGGGAATCTTCTCAGAAGTTTCAGAAGGACTGTGAGTAGGCAAGAGGTGGGGATGCTAAGTTTTGCTCCAGTCCTAGTTAAAAATTTACCAGTATCCTGTGTACTTGACAACCCTGAAATGTAACGTGGTAGTGTTATCACCATTTCGTGGAAGAATTGTTCAGAAACCAGGAAGCTGAGACATAAATCTCCACCATTTCTCAGCTTAGTCAGATACCTCCATTTTTTCCTTTCTACAATGCATCAGGCACCCAGTGGGAAAATCATGGGTTTTAGAATCAGACAAAACTGATTTAAAATTTTGCATCTAAACTGGGCTCGGTGGCTCAGCCTGTAATCCCGCACCTTTGGGAGGCTGAGGTGAGTGGATTGCCTGAGCCCGCGGGTTCGAGACCCGCCTGGGCAAGCAAGACCTCATCTCTACACTAAATCAAAAAATCAGCCGGGCATGGTAGCGCATGTCTGTAATTCCGGCTACTCGGAAGGCTGAGGTGGAAGGATCCCCGGAGCCCAGCAGGTCGAGGGTGCGGTGGCCGGGAGCGGCCGCTGCACTCCAGTCTGGGCGACAGTGAGACTCCAACTCAAAAAAAAAAAATTAAAATTTTGGATCTATTATGTATGAGTTGTGTGATTTCAATATGTCACCCAAACTTCCTGAGTTTGTTCCTGTCCATTTAAAATTGCATTTATAATACTTGCTCCCTAAAACTGTTGTGAGGATGCAGTTAAATCATGTGGTAAAGCACCCAAATGGTTTTGAGATATAAAAGTCAGTTTCCTTCTTTACTGCTTTCCTCTCCCCTAATAGAAAACAAAAACAAAACCAGGAAATAACCTTAGATAATTCTTTTTTTTTTTTTTTTTTTTTTGAGTTGGAGTCTCACTCTGTCGCCCAGACTGGAGGGCAGCGGCCGCTCCGGCCACCGCAACCTCGACCCGCTGGGCTCCGGCGATCCTTCCGCCTCCGCCTTCCGAGTAGCCGGAGCTACAGGCCCGCGCTACTACGCCCGGCTGATTTTTTTGATTTATTGTAGAGATGAGGTTTCGCCTGCCCAGGCGGGTCTCGAACCCGCGGGCTCAGGCAATCCACTCACCTCAGCCTCCCAAGGCGCGGGATTACAGGCTGAGCCACCGAGC
>CAUYQG010086253.1:0-12461 GCA_963574415.1 Tarsius wallacei
ATGTATTACTATAAGAAAATGACTGACAGTGGTGGGAAACTATGGGAGGGGGAGATGGGATTAATCGTAGTCAATATCTCTCTGGGGACGGGGAGACACCTCTTATCAACAAGGGTGCCTGAATGAAGCATATTTGTATACCTAACCCTTAACTGTACCCCACAATATCATAATAAAAAATATCGATTATTAAAAAAAAATAAAAAGAAATAAAAAGAAATCTTAAAAGTATACAGGAAAAGAATTAGATTATCTGCAAATGATTGGAGTGACTGCAGAATTACCAAAAGAGAGTAGAAAATAGTGGAGAACAACTGTCAAGCTACAGCTTCATTCTATTTTAAATTATTCTTAAAGAAGAGTTTTCAAGCAAAGTCATTAATAGACAGATAAAATAAATATCGCCCATGAACTCTTACTAAAGTAACTCCTAAGAAATGAATTTGGAAGGAAGGGAAATAATCCTAGAAGAAAAGTCTGAGACCCCAAATTAATAGTGAACAAATTAAAAATATGTGAACAAAAAATTTAAAAAATGACTATATAAAACAGTAGTAATCATATCTATTTGGAATTTATCTGAAAAAAGATAGGAATTAGATAATGGAAAAAAAACATAAATTAGAAGTGAGGTGACTGAAATGGAAGCATTTTAAAGTTACAATTTTATGTTATTATCTTATATTATATTAAGTACATATTATCAGAAATAAAAATGTTCACTTAATGCTTAAAACCTTAAATTTGTGCAAATTCCATGAGTTCTAAAATTGTGGTCACTTAATGGCAGTTCATGATGGTTAACTTTATGTGTCGACTTGGCTAGGCTATAGTGCCCATATGTTTGGTCAAACCCCAGTCTACATGTTGCTGTGAAGGTATTTTAAAGATGAGATTAACACTTAAATCAGTAGACTTAATAAAGCAGATTGCACTTCATAATGTCAGTGTTCCTAACACAATCAGTAGAAGGTCTTAAAAGCAAAGACCGAGACTTCTTGAAGAAAAATAAATTCTCAGGGCTGCAGCATAGAAACCCTGCCTGAGTTTCTCAGTCTGCTGTCTTGTGTAATTCAAACTCAAGACTGCAGTATCAACTCTACTTGAATTTGCAGCTTGCGGACCTGACCTGTAAATTTTGAATGTACCAGTCCCTCAAATTGTGTGACCCAGTTTTGAAAAATAAATCTCTCTTTCCATGTGTACATGGATCTGTTCATATATATATTATATATACACTGTTGATTCTGTTTTTCTAAAGAACCTTGTCTAATAAGTATAATGGCAATATTGAAAGAGAAATTGATATAACTATAAAAATTCACAAATCTATCATGAGAATGGGACATTTTAATACACTTATCTCTCAGTATTTCAGATATCAAGCAGATCAACATTAGACTTGTTATAGACCATTTAAACAATACAATTAACAATAGAATGTTACACTGAAGGAAAATACCTGCATATACCTAACAATCAGGATATATGCATTCTTTTTCACTACAAATGGAATGGTTATAAAAATTGGCTATGCTAGGTTCATAATGCAAATTTCATAATGCTAGGGAAACTGGTATCATAAAGACTACTTTTTGACCCTAGCACAATTCTATAAATCCATAAAAATACCTAAAATAAATTTGTTTAGTTCATGAAGTTTTTCATAACTCATGAGTTAAGGAATTACAAATAGAAAATAAGTATAACTAGATGATAAGTGAAATATTACTTATGAAGATTATTAGGATATTGCTAAAGGTACTTATAATTGATAAACTTCATGTAATAAAAAAACTGAAAAAATAACTATATGCTTAAATTTAAAAGTTAGAAGTAAAACAGTAAATGAAAATAATGAGGGAAATAACAAGATAGAAAATAAGATAGAAAACAAACATGACTTTGAGTAACATACTTATTTGTCAAAATAGTTGAATACTAGCAGTCGTGGTTCAAACTATATATGAGAGACAATCATCAAAGCCTAAAGTGGAACATTTGGAAATCTGAGTTAATTTCAAAGAGAATAGTCATTGGTAGGAGTAAGGTAAAGCTGGAAAAATCTTTTCTTGTCATTTATTATTTGTGTGATGTTGAACAACTTAAGCTTTCTAACCTCCTATTTTCTTAATCCATGAGTGTGAGTAATAATATTTATCTTCTAATTATTACATATGAATTTAATGAGACATGGAATATGCTTATAACATGTGACTCATCGTTTGCTATATATATTTAGTTCCCTTTTTTCTTAGTTCCCTTTCTTCTTAAAATATCTTAAAATATTTTAAGCATTCACTCATTCATTCTCTCCAATAAGCAGAAGCATCTACTAGGTTTTACTTCTTATAGTAATTTAAAAAATCTTTAAACTTGTTTTCTGTAGAGAATACCCAAAGAAAATAAAATGTGAATACATATGATTTGTGCAGTGCTCATCACATTATAATTAATTTCATGTCTACTCATTATGTTCCTAAGAAGCTGAAGTTCCCAAACTAGCAATGAGATACACTCTTGAAACATTTAACTATGAGTTAAAAAGAATTAAAAAGGAGGGAACAAAAGACCCACAAATATGGAATTAAATCAAAAGGAGTTAGATTCTAATACTGTGCCAGTTGGATAGGTTTCCTCTTGTCTTCACTGGGTAGCACTCCATATGTCTTCAATTTAAACCAAGCCACTCCCAACAGGAGCTCTACCTCAGAGAATCCTGAGAAATGGCTGAATGTCAGCGTCTTCAGGGTATTTAAAATACATTTGCTCTGACAGGATCTTGAACACCTGCAGTAATTTCAAAGGAATTTTGATCCAACAATAATTCACATAATTTATCATCTAGAGATGCCAAAAATTCTTTGAAAAACTATGTTGTAGTTAGCAAAAGAAGAAAAAGAGAAACAATGATGGTGGGTGGCAGTATTTTCATATAGGATGTTTTTACAGGAATCATTAAGTTCTTATTTTTTTACTGTATACTCTTTGTTTCTTTGTACTTGAAACATTGACTGTTGATTCATTTTTTTGAACATTATTGTGTGTTTATGACAAACACATACAAAGGAGCTGTTCTTTTCTTCAAGGGATTTGGGCTTTCAGTTTTGTTTTCATCTCAAATTAGAGAATATCTGTGAGTCTCTCTAATGACATTGATAATTATGAGAACTTCCATGATTTTTCTTCTAACCAAATCATACTGCGATTTGAAAATATTTAAGGTATGTAAGAAAAAATATGTTTAATCAGAAAGAATAAGAATTTGAGTTATTTACAATCCCAGTCATAAAGAAATGTCTTTCACTCAAATTTAGAGCTCTGGGCAAGCTGGGGCAGAAAGGAGAGTGTGCTGTGATTCCCTTTGTGAAATCAGTCAGAAGTGCTCAAGGGGAGAAATCTGGGGAAAAAAGCAGTCTTGAATTTGTGGTTTATGGGGAACCAGGTTTGATTGAGAGAAGTTAGGGAACTGCTGGATCCATCTAGCATGCAGGAGGAGTAAGATAATTGCAGTAAGCAGTTGGATATAAAGTGGAGTGGATGGGACCAAATCTACAGAAAGTCTCCTGGTCGTTGTTAGAGGAAAAGTTAATTAGAAAATGCGCTTTGAAAGTTAACTTCTAAAATTACCTATTTAAAAAAAAAATTAAATAGAAAAAAGGCTATTTGCTATCATCACAATAAACACTTTAAAAAAATAAGAAAGCTACTGTTTCTGTTGAGAGGTGTTTACATGCCACAAGCAGTGCATAACTAAGAGAAATCTAATGCTGTTCCACTAATCCTCAGTGAAAACCACTGAACACAGGATTTCAGCTTACAGGGTGAAGGCTATTTCTAAGAAATAGGGAAACCTCTACATTTTCCACTTTCTCAAGTTTTTCCTATTGTGTAGAAATGATGCTTCATGAGGGCAGAATTACAAAAAAAATCAGTGTTCTTTCTAACTGATTAAATATCGAGCAGTATTTCTGATTCTATACCTTGAAAACCGGGTCTTTCATTCGTCTGTATGAATCAATCAGGATTAGCAAAGGGTGGTTAAAGGACATAGCATATGCAAAAAATAAAATACCCATTTTCAGATTTGATCTACTTGCCATGGAAATTATCGCCAATGCCATTTTCATTTAGTCCTTCCAAACCTCAATTTGGCCTTCCTGCTTGGAAACATATAATTGCACAAACTATGCTCCCCAGAGACTTTGTTCTGCACCTCAAAAAAACAAGTTATGCCCATATACATGAACGAAAGAGCATGGATGGCCTTCATAGATCTCTCTTCCAAAAGGGTAAAGGAAATTAGACAGTGGAACATTGAAACAGCATATTAAGCATGTACTTCTTCCTTTTATTTTTTTTAAGCTAGATTGACCTACCAGAAAGCAGAATTGAAGAATGTTGTGGTTTTACTTGGGAGGTGGGTTCAAAAACTTTTTGCTGTGACATGGTATGGGTAATTTTTATTTTATTTTATGGTGAAACATAGACGTATCCTGACAGAACCCTGCTAGCAGAAACCCAGACCAATTTTTTAAAGAGATACTATTGAATCAAGTGCTCTAAGTTGATCTTCAGTTTCTGGCTTCAGAAAAAAAATGCCATGTCCATTCTGAAATGGAACAAAGTTTAAACACAGCTTCTGGGTGGCTTGACACAATTCTAAACTAAAGACTTGCGCACTCACAGCATGACCAAGATTACCTCTCCCCTCCTGCTGTTTCTTTATGGTGGCCCTTGATTGCAAACCTGCTATTACAGCCTTCTGGAATCCTTAACCCTTTCAAAGTAGGGTTTTTCCTTCCTGTCTTTCTCAGTTTGCTCCACATTTTAGGGACAGGTCTTGCTGAATCATCCCAGGATTTGTGGCTTTTATAGACCTGTCACACACCCTAATATTCACTGGCTTTCATGATATAATAGCAGAGTTTATTACCACTTAATTATTAAATTATATTTTTATTGCTATTAGGGCCTACCTCAGATTTTATGAGTAAAATATTTGTTGGTGTTGAGCATGGGATTTGAGGTCAAACAATATTACCTAGGTTCAAATCCAAGCATCTCTTATTAGCTATAGTATGATTTTTGGAATGTTTTGTCCTCTGTGATTAGTTTTCTCATTTGAAAAAGGGTTGAAAATCAAAGCTATCTCAGAGAGTTGTAAAGATTAAATAAACCATTGTATGTATGTAAAGTGCCTAGAATTCTGTGTGGCACATATGAACTCAGTAAATGTTAACTATTAGTGACTAAAGGTAGAATGTGTCTCTTAAGAAATGGGAAAGAGTAAAGTTTTAAAAATTTGAATTATTCTCAGAATCTTTTAAATGACTGATATAAATTATGTAGTCACATAGGTAAATGTCATTAAAGATTAGGATTCAAAGTATTTAAGTTTCTTTATATGTAGAGTAGGAATAACAATTTTTTCTTTATAAGGATTTCAGAGACAAACAGACAAATCATGTAAGAATCGACCACATAAATGATTTTTTTAAAATATAAAATATAATTAGTTATCAAACTAGAGTATTCCATCCTGGGACTGTGAAATCATTGATACTCTAAGATAGTGATGGAAATAACTCCCTGCTGCCCCATAGTGGCAGTTGTTGTCAGTGCAGTTTTCTCACTGCAGGTGGTTGGTGGGGTTCCATGGAAATATAACCAGGGTGTTGCTAGGAAGATAAACACAGTCTACTCTATTCTTCTCAGTAAAGGCCAGTGGGAATAAAAATGAGAAGAGAACAGGATCCCAACCACATCAAAAAAGAAACATAAATATCAGAAAGAGCCATCCTGGGGATTATATTGCCTGAGAAAATGCCATCAAATCCAAATAGCATGGGCAGAGTGACTTTAAATTACTGTAAGTCTACATGCACAACTGTGAAGAACTTGCTTCTTTGTTTTATCTATTTATCACCTAAGTAATCTTTCAAGTAGTGATACCTTTATTAGTAGTCCAATATAGGTACACTTGGAAAGCTAGTAGTTTGGTGACACTTCAAGCTATCACATTTGAAAAACACCTTTTATTCTTTATTTAGAAGATTTAACTTAAAGAGGGAATCCATGGTGTGTGGCATTGAAAATTACAGCCACCTTAGCCTCTTCTCTGCCCTCCTGAGCAATTCAGCTCTGCCTCCAAACTTGCATTTTCTACTCAGCGAAGCATAAGTTCTACAGGTTTAGTAGACTCTCTATTCTTAGAAGGCAACCTGCTATCGTCTACTGATTCCAGAGACTGTTACTTATCAATCCCAGTTAGCTTAGCAAAGTATTCACTCTGCATATATTGATCTTTAATGAGATTCCTGGTAGGTAGATTTTCTTTCATCTCATTGTTATTTCAATCAGGTTTTGGCAACTGCTAATTATTGGTGTCTTAGATATTGTCTGACTCTGCTTTTCCTAGGCTTTTAGACTTGGATTTTGCCATCTGTCTTGTTCCCACATCCTGTAAGTTGCCAGATTTGGTCCATCTGGTCTTGTAATATCATCTCACACCATGCTTTTCTCTCCATTTCTTAGATATTGCCAAAACTTAGACTCAATTACATCTCATCTAAATTTTGCAAAACCCTAAACTCACCTCCCTCCAAGTCTCCTTTAAGAAACAGTGGAGTAGATTAGGATACTATATGTTTTTGAGTCAGAAAAACAAAAAATTTGGATTCCAGTTTTGTCACTTACTTAGCTGTGTAATCTTTGGCAATTAACCTTAATATTCATTTTAAAATGGAGAAATAATAATCTCTTCAAAGGGGAATTCTTACATGAGAATCTAACATCCTGTTTGGCAGTGTTGATACTTATGAAATGCCAGTTACCATTTGTTTTTTTCTTCTCTGTGGAAGATTCAAGGGCAGGCCAGCAGAAACCATCTCCTTGGTTACAGGTAATAAACGAGTGCATTTTAAATTACAGGGAATTTAAAATCAACAATGTCAGTAACCAAAAGATCATTTGCTTGTTTCTATATCCTGCACTAATAACCCTAAGCAATGTCAGTTATAAAATACTTCTCTTCTAAAAAATTATTTGTTAGTATAAGTTCCAAAGAATAGCTGCTGTTTTTGTTGAGTTTCAACAGCAATATCAACCTACAGTAGCTTCAAATTAGCACATTTGTATTCTTATCTTTTAATAAACACTGTATTGTACATAGACATTAATACAGAGAACTTCCAGTTAGACCGCCTGTCCCTGGCATGTATAGACTCAGCCTTCGTTCCCAGAGGACATACATAACAGGTTGGTGGTACTCGAGTATGCTTCAGGTGTGATTTGGGTATCCCAATCCTATAGTATTACATATTTTTGCATTTAAACAATAGATTTAAAACAAACAATGATAACTCAGAGTCTTTATGATAAAAAAGCAGAATCTGAGTTAATTTTATTTTGTGACTACTTGAAGTTATTTACATTTAAATTTTAAAATGATTGTGAAATGGAATTTTTATGACTCTTTGCCAAACTTACTCTTATGTTTAAGACTATTAGAAATGACCCGTAGTATATTGGTTGCTTCATGTGAAAAAATACATTTTTCAAACTTAAAATTAATAAACCATGTTCTTCAATCAACTCTGAATGAAGATAGATTGATAAATATGGCTATCTTTGCTATTGAACAGGAATATGAAAAAGTATTGATATTGTCAAAGTTGAAGAAATCAAGGCTTCTAACAGAAACTATAATGTAAATATTTATTACTGTAGTGGACCAATATGTATGTATAAAAGATTTTTCTTTAAAAAATACATTTAAAGACATTAACAAGTGTATACCATTATATATATTGTTCTATTGTATTGATTTGTTAGTGGCATATTTGTATAATAAAGTTTAAGAAAAGAAAATCTTCATTGCTCCATTTCTTTTCTAGTCATTATCATTGCTTATTTAATTGTATGGTTATTACTGAAAATAAGTTTGTCATAAAGAGGAGATGAGTATTAAAAAGTGATTCACTTTTTACCACATCCTCCCCAGCATCTACTGTTTTTTGAGTTATTGATGATGACCATTCTGACTGGAGTTAGGTGGTATCTCAGTATAGTTTTAATTTGCATCTCCTTGATGACTAATGAGGCTTAACATTTTTTCATGTATCTGTTGGCTGTTTGTATGTCTTCTTTTGAGAAGTGTCTATTCATATCTTTTGCCCACTTTGTAATGGGGCTGTTTGTTTATTTCTTTTCAGCACGTTTGAGTTCCTTTTAGATCCTTGATATTAGGCCTTTGTCAGACATGCAGTTAGCAAATATTTTTTTTCCCAGTCTGTGGGTTGAAGAACAAAATTGTGAACTTCGCAGCAACCTGGATGGAATTAGAGTTTATAATACTGAGTGATCTCTCACAGAAACGAAGAGCTGAGTATCACATGTTCTCACTCATAAGTGGACCTTGAACAACTACTGTAATACTATAAGAAAAGGATTGACAGTAGCCTGAAACTGTGCGGGAGGTGGGGTCATGTAGGTGGGATTGACAGTAGTCAATATCTCCCTGGGGTAGAGTGGGCACACCTCATTTACAAGGGTACCTGCACAATGAAGATTTGTATACCTTACACTGAATTGTACCCCACAATTTTAAAATAAAAATGAAAAGATGAAAAAAAAAAAAAAAGAAAGGGATTGGCAGTGGTGGGAAACTGCCAGGGGAAACGGGTTGGGACTGGCAGTTGAGGGAAACTGCTAGGGCAGGGAGGAGTACACCTCATCAACAAGGGCACCTGCATAATCAATGTTTGTATACCTAACCCTGAATTGTACTCCACATTTTTAAAATAAAAAAATAATAAATTTTAAAAAGAAGCTAATTTTAGAAACTGATTAAGCTAATAAAACAATAAAATTGGGTAATACGGTAATAAATGACTAAGAATTATCCTTTAGATAGAGTACTGGGAAAGGCTTTTGATGCGGAGGTAATATTTACATTGAATCCTGAATAAGAAGAAGTTGGCTATGCAAACATATGGAAGAAAGAACATGATTCAATCTGGGGGAAAAAAAAACCTCAAGGACAAAGCCTTTTAGATGGAAAAGATTGTTGTTCAAGGAATAGAAAGAATATCAGCGTTGATGTTGTGTCAAAAACAACTGAGAGAAATGATGTGGATAAACATAGGCAAGATCACATAAGGCCTTGTAGGTCACAGTAAGATTTTATTCTAGATGTTACTAAAAGCCATTACTGGTTTTTACACTGAGTAAAGACACACAATGATTTACTTTTGAAAACATCACATAGCTGCTTTGTGGGGAATGATCTATAGGGAGACGAGTGTGGATGCAAGGAAATATGAGGAGAGACTCTTGTTCCATAAGGAATGACAGTTTCTGGGACTATTGTATAGCAGTAAAGATAGTGCAAAGTGGCTGAATCTTAGTTATATTTTGGCAGAAAACTTTACTAGCAAATTGGGGATAGAATATGAAAGAAAGAGGAGAATCAATAATTGCTAATGCTTAGATTTGTAGCCTGGACATCTAAGTGGCAATCATGTTATTTTTTCTTAGGTAATGGGATACTGTGGGCTAAGCTGGAAGACTGCAATAGATAGCTTTTTTTTCAGGTTCAGGTTCAGGTTCAAGTCAAGATATCTATTAAATATTCTACTAGTGATGATTTGGCTATACTAGTTGGCTATGTGAGGCTTGAGTGCTGGGGAAATTTTCAGATGGAGCTATTTTAAAAGCACAACAAAATACAAATAGTGTATGAAGCAATAAGATTGTTTGCAGTCACTTAGTGAGAGAGTGTAGATAGAGGATCAGAAGGCTGAGGACTGAGGTCAGAGTCTTAGATCATTTTATCAATTAAAGATTTCATCATTAACATGGAGCTGTGAAAGAAAATTGAAAGAGTGCAGTTAGCAAAGTACTAACAAAACCAGGAGAGAATGGTGTCCTGGAAACAAAAGAAAAACATACTTCCGGATGAATGAAATAATTATGCTACATACTGTAGAGGGCAATAACAAGTTGACAGAGAACTAACTTTAGCCATGGAAAGATATAGATTAATAACGACCATGTTAATAACTATTTATATAGAGTTACAGAGTTCAAAGTCTAATTGGAATGGTGGAAAGCAAAATGTGAAGTGAGTATATGGGGACCACAAATATAAAAAATTTAATTTCATAATTTTTTTTCCCATAAGCAGAATATAGAACTTTAACTGCAAGGTTACATGAGGGTAAGAAAAAATATTTTTAAATATGTTTTGAAAGAAACAATAAAGAGTGGAAATTTGGTGATTCAGGAGAAAAACTGTTTAATTACAGAAACTAAATTCTTAAGGTGGTAATAATGGATTGACTATGTAGCAAAAGTTTAATTGACCTTAAGCAGTGACATCATTTTTACTATAAGAGGAAAAACTCAATCAGGGAAAACATATAAGAGAAATAATAAAGTAGCGTGGTTACATTTTTGGTGGAGATAAAGTAATTCTCATCTAATTCTATGTGTTGCATGCTAGGGCTTCAGCTAACAGTATATGGCTGAGGATATTGAAGATACAAAACAAAAGCATGAAACTGTTACTTCAAAAAGTGACTAAGTGAATTTAACTGGAAAGTTTAACAGGACTGTCTGTCAATTGGAGATTTCTTTTGCTACTGTGGACATAAATTTAAAGTAAATCCAATCAGTGACTCATCTCTGATTGTTAAGATACTTGCTCATAAATACAAAATAAAATAATAGTTGAGTTTAATCAAGAGTAGGGATATACCAGGTGAATAAAATGTCAGGAGAGAGAGGATAGATAATTTACAAGGTCTGTAAGGAGTCATAAGACTGTACTAAAAAATCTAGACTTCTACTGAAAGTAAAGACTGGGAGTGAATGATGGATAGTGAAAAGGTGTTAAGGTAAATGGATCACATATTTTTGTAAGTTTTAAGAATGGTTGAAATAAAAATATTAAAGTGAGCTGACAAAAGAGAAGTTGATAATTAAAAATTGAAATATTTGAAACTAAAATTTTGGGAGTAGTGTAATTATAGGTAATGACAAGTAGTGGCATGTGACTGGGTGGTCAAGTGAGACAGAAGAAAAAGGTTAGAAACAAGTATGTCAAGATTCTTGAAACGTAGGGAGCAGATGTATCATCTACTTGCATGGGAAAATCTCAAAAATTCATAGCTGTGGGAAGGGAGAAAAGAGTAAGTGCTCTATGAATGGACGAAGTAAACAAAATGTCAGTAGATGGCAGTAATGGAAGTGAAAGCTAAGGAAGTTCTGATGAGTTGAACCTGAAAGCTAGTGTCTTTAAGGATGAAGAAGAAGAATTGGTTCTCAAGTGGCAATAGAAAGTAGAAAAGATACTTGAGTTATGTGGAGTGTAGAAGAAAAAACAGACTCCATTCAAAAGGTGTAGAGATGTGATATTTTCAGTGCAGGCCTATTTTAGTTAAGCAAGAGGACAAAGGGATCATTCAAAAAAGGGGTTGAGAATAGGATGGAGCATGCTTGTGACTCTAAAAAGTATTGAGGGATTTGAGAAGATGAAAGGGTAGGGAATTAAGATAAGTAAATGTAAACAGTTGCAGGGTGGTAATCATTTGTTTTATGTTTTGTGCTATGGAAACTTGGATTTCTGTTGATGTCTAAGAATGTAGGCACAATGGATTAATTCTTGAAGTCAAAAAAGAGACTGAAGACTTTACAGTAGCTGTTTATGACCCTTGTGAGAAAAGTCAACTCAGCAAAACATGGAATAACTAGAGACTGAGAATTTGGTCTCACCCCTGAATAAAAAGACTGCACAGAGGTGATTGCAAGGCACACTTCTATTTAATAAATATGCAAAAGATGTGAAGATTCTAACCAACTATCAGATCAATAAAAGTGGAAAACATGACTTGACTAAAGAGAGCAATGTGTTCTTTGACTGCATCAATAAATATTCACCGTCCTGAGAAAGTTAATATACCCACTGACTAGTGGAATATACCAAGTGCACCATGGGCCTTATTCTTAAAGAATAAAATTGGTAAGTGAGCCGGGCTCGGTGGCTCAGCCTGTAATCCCATGCTTTGGGAGGCTGAGGTGAGTGGATTGCCTGAGTCCACGGGTTCGAGACCCACCTGGGCAACTTGGCGAGACCTCATCTCTACAGTAAATCAAAAAACTAGACAGGCATGATAGCATGCGCCTGTAGTTCCAGCTACTTGGAAGGCTGAGGCAGAAGGATCACTGGAGCCCAGCAGGTCGAGGTTGCGGTGGCCGGGAGCAGCCACTGCACTCCAGTCTGGGTGACAGAGTGAGACTACAACTCAAAAAAAAAGAAAAAGAAAAAGAAAAAGAAAAAGAAAATTGGTAAGTGAGAGTGTATCCCAGATACCTAACATGTGTTGGAAATCAGGAAGTTCTCCTGAACACATAGAATGATAAAAAGGTTCCCAGTGTCTTTAACAAGTCATGTATCA